>JADBJO010030354.1:0-17988 GCA_016801955.1 Conus betulinus | reverse complement strand
GGGGTTTTGGCAAGTCCTTTCTTGAGGAATTTGTCAGGGGGTATGTCCACAGCGCCATTGACGATCTTGTACATGGAGGTTAGCCTCT
The DNA here is from genome assembly GCA_016801955.1 of Conus betulinus. Classification (NCBI taxonomy): domain Eukaryota; kingdom Metazoa; phylum Mollusca; class Gastropoda; order Neogastropoda; family Conidae; genus Conus; species Conus betulinus. The sequence continues at coordinate 17,900 of JADBJO010030354.1, read as the reverse complement.
GCCTGTTTCTTCGTGCTTCAAGGGGTTCTCATTGCAGATCTTGCAGCATGGCTGTTACGCTGCTGGTCCAGTCATATTTGTTGCATACATATCGGGCTGCTCTTCTTTGCACCATTTCGATCTTTTTCTTCTGGCCTGCTTTGTACGGACTCCACACTGATGAGCAATACTCCAGGTGAGGGCGTACCAGTGTTAGGTAAGCATTGGTTTTGGTGGCTTTATTGGAGATCTTCAGGTTTCTTTTCAGGAAGCCTACCATGCTGTTGGCCTTGTTAGTGACTCTTGTAACGTGATCTTTCCAGTTGAGGTCACTTCCTTATGTCGACGCCAAGATATTTTAAGCTGTCGACATGGTCCAGGATATGTCCTTTAAGTTTGTAATTGAAGTTGATTGGGTTTCTTGTGTTGAGCAGGTAAGGACATTACATTTTCGGGGTGTGAAATTCCATCCCCCACCGTTGTTCCCAATCATTCAGTAAAATTGAGATCTTGTTGGAGCGCCTTGCAGTCAAAACGTAGAGAAAGCGGGGCACCGCCGAGATCGTCATGATGACTATCCGCGAAGTTGGGGTCATGAAAGTGCGTGTGAAAAGCCAGCAGGCAAGGAATAAAAGAAGAATGCGCGTACCTCTCATGGCAATAATAATGGCGACCTTCTGAGTCCATCAAAGTCCTTAGAACATGCTGCTGTGGCTCAGCTTCGTGGATTATCATATAAATTGTAAGTGGACAGCTAGATCTTCCATTGACTGTTGGTATGCTAGTGCTAGTCTAATGCATACAAGTTTCGTTTGGCACATATATTCTCTGTACAGATAATTTGTCTGGCTTGATATGAAAACCATTCACTTGAACTATCAAGCTTCAAGGTCAAATAAATATTCTAACCAATAAAAATGAAATATAATTGATATACCATCAGTGTTTTAAAACTTTTATTCATTCATAATTTTCTTCCGCGTGTCTACAGCTTCTGTTACATATATTTTGCCAGCATCTTTAACAATGTTTCATCATTTGCAAAATATTGTTAAGGTTTCGATTCTTGACTGTGTTATGATTAAAGAGTCTTGATTTTTTTTTCTAATGTTCCCATAAGCAGAGAGAGAGAGAGAGAGAGAGAGAGAGAGAGGAGAGAGAGAGAGAGCGAGAGGGAGGCTGACTGTTACATGCTGTACCGGAGTTCAAACTGGTGAATTTGTAACAGGGAGGGAAAGGTGCCGAGAGGAAGTGGCGTATCTCTGGCACGACTGTCGCCCCTGGCGGCAGGTTCCAGACTATCAGGAACCGGGTCATTAACACTGTGGACCGCGCAAAGTCCAAAACTGGTCTCGATTATCACGTGCACAACACACACACACAGCGGCTATGGGGGGAGGGGGGAGGGGGGGGGGGGGGGGGAGCAAGGGGAGGAAGTGCGAATGCATATTTCATTTGATTAAAAGTATGCTGCGAGCAAACGTAGCAGAATGAAGGTGTCAGTACGTGAAGACGCCCGGACACTTTGTATCAAACGGTAAGCATTAGGATCAGCAACTGAATGTCCATCTGTTATAAAACACACCAACGATGCAAGGTGAGCATGAGTCAGTCTCAGAAAAAAAAATGACAGTGGGAAAAAAAAAATAGGAGGATGCAGACCCCACCGTTGAAAAAAACAAAAACAAGTTAAGAGAAAAGCGAAGAAAAATAGAAAAGGAAAGGTAGGGAAAAAAATGGAAGCTGGAGGGGAGGGGAGGGGGGGGGGGGGGGTGAACAACATCCAGTCGGCTAGCGTCTGGAAGACAATGAAGCACAAATCTGATATGTTGCACGAGCTGTACGTTTTCTTTACTACATCTCTCTCTCTCTCTCTCTCTCTCTCTCTCTCTCTCTCTCTCTCTCTCTCTCTCTCTCTCTCTCATCTCTCTCTCTCTCTCTCTCTCTCTCTCTCTCTTTTCTGTTCCTCCCTTCTCTCCTTCGCGCTCTTCTGGTATCATCCTTGCATACTTATTTTCGTCTTACGTTTCAAGGATGGTTCCCGGAAGATGTCTGGGCCTCTCTTTTTTTCTTTATTTATATTATATATATATATATGTGTGTGTGTGTGTGTGTGTGTGTGTGTGTGTGTGTGTGTGTGTGTGTGTGTGTGTATAACCCTTGTATCTTGTTGTGAAACACAGTGCGAGAGTGTCACTGCACCAAACATTAGTACGAAAATAAACCCTGACGCACTGTAACAAACGCCAAACATTAAAACCAGCAAATTAATGTCCATTGACAGCAATACATCATACAGACCCGCATGGTGCGTGAGAGTTGAAGGCAAGGGAAAAAAAAAGGACTGCCCTTACAAAAAAAAAAAAAAAAAAAAAGCCAAAAATAAAGAAGTGAAAAAGAAAAAGGAAAAAAGAAAAGAACAAAGAAGGAAAAAAAGAAAAGAAAAAAATAGTAAAGGCGGGGGTGGCGGAGGGAGAAAAAAACTGATATTTTGCATTTTCCGACAGTAAACTGTGCTCTGGGGACTTCTATGGAAATGGGAAGACTTCTTGAATTTCAACATTTGAATTGATGAATAGGCCGTACTTGATACCACAGAAATCGGACACTTTTGCTGCTTTTTTGTATGCTGCACTCGTAGCTGTTCGTGAATGCTTTCATTCTGAACCGTGCTCGCTGATGGAATAAATGGTAGAGGCAATGGTAAGATGCAGCGTTAAAATCATATGAAATGGGCTCTCTTCCATCAACGTTATTACTGGAATGTCTTGATGTACTGGTCCCTCATCTCATGTATCTCATGGAGGATTCAGCGCTATCTGGTTGTTTTCTATCCGTTTTCAAACACACTACTGGACGTCCTTTGATAAAGAAACCCTTTCAAGCCCGAATTTGTGTCTGGGAAAGTATAAACCTGTTCCTTATTTATTCTTCCTCTCAAAAACCTCCTCTCCCAACTTTTTGGGTACCGGTGAAAAAAAAACAGACTTTAATTAAAACTGTCATTAACCTGTCTACCAGCATGGCTACAGCACTTAAACAGCCCTGCTTCAAACTGTCAGCGAAATTCATCGATTTTGATGAAGACTGTTTCCATTCTTGCATTGTTAGACCCTTCTGCAGCTTCTAACACCATTGCACATTCAACCAGTTTGTTAAAAGACCTCTGTCACAAATTTTGTTCCTCCAGCACATGCCTGTCCACAAGGTGGATAAGTAGATCGATGGCTATTACCCTAAGGATTCAGTGTCCATGTGGTGGCTATTACCCTAAGGATTCAGTGTCCATGTGGTGGCTGTCACCCTAAGGATTCAGCGTCCATGTGGTGGCTATTACCCTAAGGATTCAGTGTCCATGTGGTGGCTATTACCCTAAGGATTTAGTGTCCATGTGGTGGCTATTACCCTAAGGATTCAGTGTCCATGTGGTGGCTATTACCCTAAGGATTCAGTGTCCATGTGATGGCTATTACCCTAAGGATTCAGTGTCCATGTGGTGGCTATTACCCTAAGGATTCAGTGTCCATGTGGTGGCTATTACCCTAAGGATTCAGTGTCCATGTGGTGGCTATTACCCTAAGGATTCAGTGTCCATGTGTAGCTATTACCTTAAGGATTCAGTGTCCATGTTGTGGCTATTATTACCTAAGGATTCAGTGTCCATGTTGTGGCTATTACCCTAAGGATTCAGTGTCCACGTGTAGCTATTACCCTAACGATCCAGTGTCCACGTGTAGCTGTTACCCTAAGGATTCAGTGTCCATGTGTAGCTATAATCCTAAGGATTCAGTGTCCATGTGTAGCTATTACCCTAAGGATTCAGTGTCCATGTGTAGCTATTACCCTAAGGATTCAGTGTCCATGTGTAGCTATTACCCTAAGGATTCAGTGTCCATGTTGTGGCCATTATCCTAAGGATTCAGTGTCCATGTGGTGGCTATTACCCTAAGGATTCAGTGTCCTGTGTAGCTATTACCCTAAGGATTCAGTGTCCATGTGTAGCTATTACCCTACGGATTCAGTGTCCATGTGTAGCTATTACCCTAAGGATTCAGTGTACATGTGGTGGCTATTACCCTAAGGATTCAGTGTACATGTGGTGGCTATTACCCTAAGGATTCAGTCCATGTGGTGGCTATAACCCTAAGGATTCAGTGTCCATGTTGTGGCTATTACCCTAAGGATTCAGTGTCCATGTGATGGCTATTACCCTAAGGATTCAGTGTCCACGTGTAGCTTGCATGTAGAGATCAAACACACGTGAATCCTCAAATGGTTTCTCCCACTTCCGACCCTTCTTCCCCTCCCCCTGATCTTCCTGCCGTCCCCCCACCCCCACCCCCCCTGTATCAATTTGTATGTCATTTCACAATCATTTTTAAAGTCACTCATCTATGTGTTCGTCTACAATCTTGGTTTGGACACATAGATGGTTTGTTGTCATGGAAGAAGCCACGACATCTTACATGCACGGGTTCTGCCCCCTGGTACCTTTAAGGGGAAGTCGTTCCTTTAGACCAGTGGATGGTCACCGTTGGAGAATCATTTTCTGCAGCGTCTTCCTGAGCCTGAATCATGCTGTGTGGGGGAAGGGGGTGGGGATGGGAGGTTGGGGAGGGGAAGGAATGTCTTGGGATCTTCGTCGTTACTTCATCACCCGCAAAGTAATCTGGTCAAAATTCCTTTGGCTAGGACCAGTGCAATGCTTATTTTCTTCGCGCCGGCTGATAAAACACGTTAATTCACTACGTATCTGAAAGGACAGGACGGGTTTGGTGTCAGGGTGGTGCGTTTCATGACGTGCCTGGCAATCAGGGATGGAAAAAGCGGAGGTACTTGTGACCTTCCACCACAAAATGAGTCGCTTGTCATAGTTAAGTATTTCTACGATATACACATTTTTTTTCTAAAAGTATTTTTTTTCTGTTATCTTCAATGCTGAAAACCATTTTTAAATCGGGCTTTTAGTTTTCAAGATACAGTGTTTTCAAGATGGTAACCCTCTGAGAAACGCTTTTCAGAAAATGAGCAAAAACAGATGCACACATTCAGCATCACATTACCATATTAGGTGTTTTGAAATGTCATTTTAATACAGAAAGCAGTCAAATACTAACAATTCACTTAGTGTATTTTGTGCAGGAAAACTTATAGTATCGGCTAGGGTCAAAATCTCACAATCGACTCCTGACACCCCTACTGCCTATTTTGGCTGCTAACTGAAAACCCGAGAGATGACAAGCGACTCATTCCGTGGTAGAAGGTCACATTTGTTTGTTTGGGTCCTCGTCTTCCCCCCTTCCCCCCCCCCCCCCCCCCCCCCCCCCCCCCCCCCCCCTCCCTTTCCTACCCGCTTCCTTCGTATTGTGGCTCCTGGCACCCTTTTGTGCATGTGTTCGGGGAGTGTGTGTGTGTGTGTGTGTGGGGGGGGGGGGGGGGGGAGGGGATTTGCACGCGCGAGATACAGCTGGAAAGAGAGATACTATACTTAGGGTTTAGCACATTGGAGTCATCTCCCTTCCCATGTTGGGTTGCTGCTTGCTATTCTTTTCTTGTCTCCTCTTTTATGTGTGAGTGTGCATCATTGTCACTGCTTTTTTTCCCCCTCTATTCAGACATTCATTCTTACATTTCGAGGATGAACCTGTGAGTTGAAATTGATGTGCATGTTAGTGTATTTTAATATCATTATTTCATACTTAAAAATATTACGCAATTTACTCTGTTCCAGCCGTGTATCGCGCTGTATTTAGGCGTCAGGCCACTGGCACTCTTATCATGTTCAAATGCACAACAAACTTACATAGCCTGGTGCGACATTGTGTCATAGCGTTCTCATTCTCTTTAACGATTTGTCTCTATACTTTACTGATATGATTTTGTTTCATACCCCCCCCTCCCTTTCCAATATCTACATTTATCCATATCTATTTATTTTCATGCTCCGTCTTTATCCTTATCTCTGCATCTTTTTTTAAAATCGATTTATTTCAGACACCGTCTTTCCCCTTGTCTCTGCACTTTGTTGATATCTGTTAATGTCATGCCCCTTCCTGTCCCCTGGACCATATATTTTGTTGAAGGATATTTTTTGTAAAATCTCCTTCATTTCTCCCTCTTCTATTACATTTCTAAGCGCTCAGGGCTTCACTTAGATTCATTGCAGATAAATGTCCATGACGATGACGATGGTCATGTCCAGAGGCTGGTTTCCAAGATTCTTCAACAGTTACTCCCAGTGTTCAGGTTTTAGGGCCAGGAAAGGGCGACAACTAGCGGTCTTGTGTCAGCCAGAGGGTTCCCTTGGCCATCTGGTCAGCTAGAACGGGGGGGACGGGGGGGGGGGGGGGGGGGGGGGGGTGTGTGTGTTGAATGCCTGCGCTCAGTATCTGTCGCGGTTATGGACAAACTGGTCCACCTGTGATCTATTAGCATTATTATCATCGTATTAATATCTTATTATCATTATTATTTATTTTTTTATTATAATTATTATTATTATTATCATCATCATTACTGTAATTATTTTATTTTTTATTATCATTATTATTATTATTATCAAGAGTACTTATGTAGCGCCTACCCTGTATTAGAGACCAAGCCTTAAGCGCTTTACAATCCACGCTGCCGTTTACACCACGGGCCACTTAGTTGGGTACACTGCCTTGGCTTAAGGCTGTGTCAGGCCAGTTGACATAGGCTAGAACACCAAGCTACATCAAAATATTGTTGTGCTCTGCATAGTTACGCGGGGATTGTCTTCAGTTGTGACAAGCTCCTGGCATAACATTATCAGTCTCCAAAATCCCCCAAAGTCGGAGTGTGGCTGCCCACGTGGCGAGGTAATGAAAAACGGTCACACACACATAATGTTCTCATCCCCAGCTGATGCATTTGTACCATAGTGTTCAAGTGCTTCGACTGTTCGGATGATCCCTGGAATCTTTCAGCCAGGGTACGACAACAACAACAACAACAACAAACTGGGTACAGCCGACTGTCTAGGAGCTATATTCTGTCGTTTCCCATGTCATTCAGTCGGATATAAGTCACTCCGATTTTCGTTCATTCTTTCGGTGCCTGCAACATGTATGTATGTCACCCATAGCAAGGCCAAATTGGTCTTCTCTTCCGACAGTTGGATATTGGGTTTTACGAGTGTGGCAATATGTTATGTGTGCACTCACACACAAAACATCGGTTGTGGTGTCCTCAAAGGACTTTTTTTTTTTTTTTAAATGGGAGTTAGAACCAACGTTAAGTGAGTGTGCGAGTTCTTTAATTTAGAGTCTGTTCACACTTGGTAATATTAGACTTTAAAAGATTTTTTAAGGAGCGAGGGGAAGAGGGGCGTTTATAAAAATCTATTAATTTGATGCATCGAAATCACTTTTGCTATTTGCACTATTTCTTGTTTGTGGGTTATTGTTTTGATAGAATCATATATAGTCACATCCACGTTCGATTCTTCATATAATGAAGTTAATATTGAACAATAAAAAAAAAAATGGTCCACTGATAGAAGATTTGAACAATCGCATGCTACATTTTGGGAAAAGTTAGTTTTCCACGAATTCAGTCGAAGCTTGTATATTAAAGGTGACAAATATTGTGGACATGATAAGATTGACCTGCTTTGGTCGATTCTCCTCTTCTTTTCATTTGTTTCGTCCGGGGAGAGATTGTGTGGTGGAGACGTACATTTTTTTTATGCAAGAGAGAGAGAGAGAGAGAGAGAGAGAGAGAGAGGGGGGGGGGGATTTGCAAGTGTGTTGACAAACGTAACAAACTGTGCTAACAATGACAACAGGCTGTGCTGACAATGAAAAGCTATGCTGACAATGACAACAAGCTATTCTGACAATGACAACAAGCTATTCTGACAATGACAACAAGCTATACTGACAATGACAACAAGCTATACTGACAACAACAAGCTATCCTGACAACGACAACAAGCTGACAATGACAACAAGCTATGCTGACAATGACAACAAGCTATACTGACAATGACACAAGCTGTGCTGACAATGACAACAAGCTATGCTGACAATGATAACAAGCTATGCCGACAATGACAAGCTGTGCTGACAATGACAACAAACTGTGCTGACAATGACACAAACTGTGCTGACAATGACACAAGCTGTGCTAACGATGACAACAAACTATGCTGACGATGACAACAAGCTATGCCGACGATGACAACAAGCTGACAATGACAACAAGCTATGCTGATAATGACAACTAGCTGTGCTGACAATGACAACAAGCTATACTGACAATCACAACAAGCTGTTCTGACAATGACAAGCTATGCTGACAATGACAACAAACTATGCTGACAATGACAAGCTATGCTGACAATGGCAACAAGCTATGCTGACAATGACAAGCTATGCTGACAATGGCAACAAGCTATACTGACAATGACAAGCTATGCTGACAATGGCAACAAGCTATACTGACAATGACAAGCTATGCTGACAATGACAACAAGCTACGCTGACAATGACAAGCTATGCTGACAATGGCAACAAGCTATACTGACAATGACAACAAGCTATGCTGACAATGACAACAAGCTATGCTGACAATGACAACAAGCCATGCTGACGATGACAACAAGCTATGCTGACAATGACAACAAGCCATGCTGACGATGACAACAAGCTATGCTGACAATGACAACAAGCCATGCTGACGATGACAACAAGCTATGCTGACAATGACAACAAGCTATTCTAACGATGGCAACAAGCTATACTGGTGATGACAATAAACTATGCCGACAATGACAACAAGCTGACAATGAACTAGCTGTGCTGACAATGACAACAAGCTATGCTGACAATGACAACGAGCTATGCTGACAAATGACATAAAGCTATGCTGACGATGACAACAAGCTATACTGACAATGACAACAAGCTCACAATGACAACAAGCTCACAATGACAACAAGCTATGCTGATAATGACAACAAGCTGTGCTGACAATGACAACAAGCTGACAATGACAACAAGCTCACAATGACAACAAGCTATGCTGATAATGACAACAAGCTATACTGACAATGACAACAAGCTGTGCTGACAATGACAACAAGCTATACTGACAATGACAACAAGCTGTGCTGACAATGACAACAAGCTATACTGACAATGACAACAAGCTATGCTGACGATGACAACAAGCTATGCTGACAATGACAACAAACTATGCTGACAATAAACAAGCTATGCTGACAATGACAACAAGCTATTCTGACAATGACAACAAGCTATATGCTGACAATGACAACAAGCTATGGTGGTGACGATGACAACAAGCTATGCTGACAATGGCAAAACAAGCTATGCTGGTGATGACAACAAGCTATGCTGACAATGACAACTAGCTATGCTGACAATGACAACAAGCTATGCTGACGATGACAACAAGCTATGCTGACAATGACAACAAGCTATGCTGACAATGACAACAAGCTATGCTGACAATGACAACAAGCTATGCTGGTGATGACAACAAGCTATGCTGACAATGACAACAAGCTATGCTGACAATGACAACAAGCTATGGTGACGATGACAACTAGCTATGCTGACAATGACAACAAGCTATGGGTGACGATGACAACTAGCTATGCTGACAATGACAACAAGCTATGCTGACAATGACAACAAGCGATGCTGACAATGACAACAAGCTATGGTGACGATGACAACTAGCTATGCTGACAATGACAACAAGCTATGGTGACGATGACAACAAGCTATGCTGACAATGACAACAAGCTATGCTGGTGACGACAACACGTTATGCTGACAATGACAACAAGCTGACAATGACAACAAGCTGTGCTGACAATGACAACAAGCTGTGCTGACAATGACAACAATCTGTGCTGACAATGACAACAAGCAGTGCTCACAAACCTGAATAGTGTTCCTTCATATAGTAAGAAAAACAACAACCCCCCCCCCCCTTCCCTGCCAAGAAAAAAGACCCCCCCCCAAAAAAAAAAAAAAAAAAAAAAAAAAAAAAAAACAGGACTTTTAGGCTGGTTCAGCAGATGCAGTTTGTGAGTGTCAGTCTTGTGATGTTGAGAGCGAACAACTTTCGCTAATAACATGATTGATCTGTGGCCTTTAGGTGTTTGATGGTCATCTTTATTCATAAAAGTACGATGACAACAAGCCCCAGCTCTGGCGAAAATCGCCAGTCACCATGGGCAGAATCTCGTTAAACAATTGTAACATGCACAATTTTTGCTTGGTATGCATCAGATGTTTCGTTAATGTCAGAAAGACGTGGTGTAATAATTCATTTTCATTGCTTATTTTCAAATAAATCAAATTACATCTCGTATTTAGCTCTGTCTGAACGGAAATTTCCACAGCCTTTGCTCCACGGATTTGCATATTTTACTCAAACTACTTCTCCCGCTAAAGATATGTCCGTTTGTATGAATGGAACGATGGAGTCACCGTTTCCTGTTTACCAGTTTGATAAGTTATTCACAAGACTGGTTCTTAGTACGAAGACTCTGTCGTTCTCTGTGAATATCTAATACGAACGTTAAGCCGAGTGTTGCCCAAGAAAAAATCAATTGTTTTTTTTTTTTACATCCACTTACTCCTGAGAAATAAAGTTATGTTCCCTATCAAAGAGCACTCTAGAAGAAACACATACAGCCAGCAAACCTCCGGCAGAATACAAGGGAAAGAACATGAAGAAGGAAGGAGAAAGAAGAAGGAGGAAGAAAGAGGGAGGAAATAAATAGGATAGGAAAGGTAAAGAACAAGAAGGAAAAGAACTTTAGGAGAAAGGAGGAGGACGAAATAGGATGAGGAGGATAAATAGCAAGAAGGAAAAGAAATTTAGGAGAAAGAAGGAGGAAGAAGGAGAGGACAGAAGGAAGGAAGGAAGGTGAGAAAGGAGGACGGAAGAAGAAAACACCTGCTATAAATACTGGACTCTTTATGCAAGGCTTTGGCGTTTCTGACATTGTTGGTGTGCAGCCTTTTGCAGCATGGCGTGAATGGCAGCAGGGGCGTCTGCTGGAGCCAGGGCTGAAAGGTACACGGGGGGGGGGGGGGGGGGGGGGGGGGGGGGGGGGGGGGGGGGGGAGACTGAGCTCCTGTTTCAACGAAAAGGACACTACGACATGTGTAATGTGAGGAAGGTACTTCCTGACTGGCGATGTATGTGGTGTGGGTGTAGCTGTTACATGTCAGAGAGTTATGTGGTGTGGGGTATTTGTTACATGTCGGAGAGTTATGTGGTGTGGGGTATTTGTTACATGTCGGAGAGTTATGTGGTGTGGGGTATTTGTTACATGTCGGAGAGTGATGTGGTGTGGGGGTATTTGTTACATGGTCAGAGAGTGATGTGGTGTGGGGTATTTGTTACATGTCGGAGAGTGATGTGTGTGTGGGGTATTTGTTACATGTCAGAGAGTGATGTGGTGTGGGGTATTTGTTACATGGTCAGAGAGTGATGTGGTGTGTGGGGGGTATTTGTTACATGGTCAGAGAGTGATGTGGTGTGGGGTATTTTTGTTATATGTCAGAGAGTGATGTGGTGTGGGGTATTTGTTACATGGTCAGAGAGTGATGTGGTGTGGGGTATTTGTTACATGTCAGAGAGTTACGTGGTGTGGGGTATTTGTTACATGGTCAGAGAGTGATGTGGTGTGGGGTATTTGTTACATGTCAGAGAGTGATGTGGTGTGGGGGTATTTGTTACATGGTCAGAGAGTGATGTGGTGTGGGGTATTTGTTACATGTCAGAGAGTGATGTGGTGTGGGGTATTTGTTACATGTCAGAGAGTGATGTGGTGTGGGGTATTTGTTACATGTCAGAGAGTGATGTGGTGTGGGGTATTTGTTACATGTCAGAGAGTTATGTGGTGTGGGGTATTTGTTACATGTCAGAGAGTTACGTGCTGTGGGGTATTTGTTACATGTCAGAGAGTTACGTGGTGTGGTATAGATGTTACATGTCAGAGAGTTACGTGTGTGGTATAGATGTTACATGTCAGAGATGTACGTGGTGTGGTGTAGATGTTACATGTCAGAGAGTTACGTGGTGTGGTCAGAAATTGTGTTGTGGTGTGCAGATGTTGCGTGTTCCGTGAGTTTCCCTTCCTCCGTCTCCCTTCCCCCCCCCCCCCCCCCTCTCTCTCTCTCTCTCTCTCTCTCTCTGCCTCCCTTCTTCTCTTCTGTTATTCTTCACTTCTGCTGTCTTCTGTCACTCTTCTCCTCTTCTGCTGTCTTCGGTCACTCTTCTCCTCTTCTGCTGTCTCCTGTCACTCTTCTCCTCTTCTGCTGTCTTCTGTCACTCTTCTCCTCTTCTGCTGTCTTCTGTCACTCTTCTCCTCTTCTGCTGTCTCCGTCACTCTTCTCCTCTTCTGCTGTCTTCTGTCACTCTTCTCCTCTTCTGCTGTCTCCGTTCACTCTTCTCCTCTTCTGCTGTCTCTGGTCACTCTTCTCCTTCTTCTGCTGTCTCTGGTCACTCTTTCTCCTCTTCTCCTGTTTTCTGTCACTCTTCTCCTCTTCTGTTGTCTTCTGTCACTCTCCTCCTCTTCTGCTGTCTTCTGTCACTTTCTCCTCTTCTGCTGTCTTCTGTCACTCTCCTCCTCTTCTGCTGTCTTCTGTCACTCTCCTCCTCTTCTGCTGTCTTCTGTCACTCTTCTCCTCTTCTGCTGTCTTCTGTCACTCTTCTCCTCTTTCTCCGGTCACTCTTCTCCTCTTCTCCTGTTTTCTGTCACTCTTCTCCTCTTCTGTTGTCTTCTGTCACTCTTCTCCTCTTCTGCTGTCTTCTGTCACTCTTCTCCTCTTCAGTCCTCTGTCATCCTTTTCCTCCTGTCTCTCGTTCTCCTCCTCTGATTCTCTTTCCTTTCCTCTTGTCTTTCTCTCCCTTCTTTATCGCTTTTTTCTTCTTAACAGTCTTACTTTCCCTCTCCGGTCTCTATTTTTCTGTCTTTCTCCCTTCTCCCCTCTGTCTTTCTTTGTTTCCATCCTTTGTTTCCCTTTGCTTGCTCTGTCTCTCTTTCCTTCCTCTGTGATTCTTTCCCGTCTCAGTCTCACCTTATTCCTCTGTCTTCCTTTCCTTTTCTGTCTCTCATTCTTTCCCTTCTGTCTCTGTTTTCCCGCCTCTGGCTCTCTCTTCCCTCTTCTTCTTCCTCTTCTTCTTTTGCTTCTTCTTCATCATCTCCTCTTCCCCCTCCTCCTCCTCCTCCTCCTCCTTCTCCTTCTCCTCCTCCTCCTCCTTCTCCTTTTCTCTCCTTGTCCTTCTTCTTCTTCTTCTTCTTCTTCTTCTTCTTCTTCTTCTTCTCTTCTTCTCTTGTCCTTCTTCTCTTCTTCTTCTGCTTCTTCTTCTTGTCTGCAGCTCTGTCTTAAACGAGCCCCAGGGCCGAAAGAGAGGCATTCATTGGATTTCATATTCCGTTCAAAACGGTGAAAATGGAGCTGGCTTTTTCCCGTGGTAGACCACTCGTTGCCGTCTGTGGCTGTTTGGACCGGCATAGCTTGTGGGTTCTGTGGGGGAGGGGGGGGGAAACAAGAGGGAAACCGGTGTGGTGGATTGTGGCCGCACGCCGCGATTACGGTTTTGCTCTAAATCAGTATCTCTAATCTATGTAAGCGTTTTGAAGCCTAGCATAAGCTTGAGACAGCGTTTGATGTTTAATTGATAATTGATCAAAAGAACAAACCTCCTCTCACCGCAATCATTTCAATTACTTCACTTTTTAAAAATTCTACCGATGACTTCATTCATAATCTTTAAACACATGACCTCCCCCCTGGATAATGTTACTACATTTCACACCTTCTCACTCATCCGTAACCCTATCTTTGCGCCAGACTGTTGCCCCCAAATAGTCCCATTTCCTCATTTTTTATATATCTGCTTGGAACTGCCTGGTATGCACCTTGATGGGCATAATCATGAAGGAAAAGAAAGTAAAATGACTTTCGGACACAATGAAAATGATCAAAAAAACAAATCAATCGTACCTGCCTATATAAATACTGGACTCTTTATGCAAGGCCTTGGCGTTTCTGACATTGTTGGTGTGCAGCCTTTTGCAGCATGGCGTGAATGGCAGCAGGGCCGTCTGCCTGGAGCCCAGGGCTGAAAGGTACACAGGGAGGGGGGGGGGGGGGGGGGGGGGGGACATCTCTTGACGACATATTTTACCACCTTTTTAAAGAATATGATTTTTTTACCTTCGAAGGAATTCTTCGATTCAAATACCATCTGTACTGTGCCAAAAGGAAATTCTACTTCAAGAAAAAAAAACATTGGAAACTAGAAACCTTACTGCACGCTAGAAATTCCGACTGGTAGATTCTCATGCTACTCAAATTGAAAGAACTAACACACGTGGAGCAAGAAGGTTCAAGAGAAACTACAAGGTAGTGTCTGATGATAACAAAAGTGATAGACAGAAAGTTAGTCGTTAACCTTTCCAACGAAAAGCTGACGGACGAACAGATGCGTGTCCTGTCCTTGGGTCCCAAATTCTGCCCCACCCTCAATCCCTGGACCACGGCCAACTGTGTGACGACGTGGCTGAAGGCTGCAGAAAAAACTCGTTTGAAGGAACTTTTCTATGACCCCGACACCCCTTCAGACTCTGAACCCCCTCCGAAATTCTACAAGCCTACAGGATTCTTGCCACCCAAAGGAAGGGAAAAAGAACTGGATATTTTTTGTGATACTTTACTTAGCCGTGTTGAAAACTTCAAAAACACTCAAACCCAAATTTGACAATCTGGCCTTTAGTGAACGTTTAGCAGTGAGAGAACTCCGCCAGCTTGTGATGAATAGAACTATCCGTATAAGTATGGCAGACAAGGGTGGGACAGTCGTTGTGCAAATACAGATGACTATATAAATGAAGCTTATAGACTTTTAAATAATGCTGACCATTACTGTGTAGTAGACAAAGACCCTACCACCCAGATAGCGAAAACTTCCAATCATATTGTCAATAAATTACTAGATACAGGTGTAATCGATACCACACACCTCTAATGGGCAATCAATGACATGAAATCCGTTCGCACCCCTCTATTCTATCACCTTCCCAAGATTCACAAGTCCTTACAGCAGCCCCCAGGTAGACCTATGTTTTCAGGGGTGGGGGGCCCTACGGAAAAACTCTCAGCATTAGTAGACCACTGGCTACGTGATACCGTTGCTTCTCTTCCCAGTTACATCCAAGACACTACTCATCTGTTAAACACCGTCGAAGAATGGAATTTAAAATATGGACCCTTTCCCAACCTGATTTTGGTAACAATAGACGTAGTGGGACTTTATTCCAACATACCCCAGAATGAGCTGAATAATGCAGTTGAATATTATTTGAATCAAAAAGCTGACCCCAGCATACCTCCCACTGATACACTTCTAGAAATTATGAATCATGTTTTGGAAAAGAATTACTTTATCTTTGAAAACCATATATATCACCAAATTTCAGGAACAGCCATGGGGACTCCCATGGCTCCCTCTGTGGCCAATCTGTTTATGGGGAGGTTTGAAACAGAGCTTCTTTCTAACAGCCCCGTTCCTGTTGTTCAGCACTTCTGGAAAAGGTTTATAGACGACATACTGCTACTCTGGACAGGGACTCAGACTGACCTACAAACATTCCTGACGTATATCAATACAGTTCATCCCACCATTAAAATCACTCACAATACCTCTGTTGAACAACTTCCTTTCCTTGACGTACTATTATACTTAGAGAATGGCTTTATCCAAACAGATTTGTACACCAAACCCACTGATGCACATGCTTATTTACACTACAAGTCTAGCCATCCCCCCCACTGCAAAAGGAATTTACCCTACAGTCAGTTTTTGAGAGTCAGACGTATGTTCTAAACCAGAAGATTTCATTAACCGCTCAGAGCAGATGTTCGAATTTCTCAGACTAAGAGGCTACAAACCCCAAACTCTAAGCACTGCTCTTGAAAAGGCAAAAAAAAAAACACCCAGACATGATACTCTTACTTACAAACCTAAGCTGTCCAACCCTAGAACACCCGTTATTGTCACTCATAACCCTAGCAACCCCCCTCTGCGTCAATGGTTTAAAGAAATATATCAGACAGTTTTCACCAGTGACAAACTTAAACAGGCCATACCTCACCCACCATCCCTAGGAGAAAAAGAAACAGCCGTTCTCTTAAAGACTTACTTATGCCCTCAGCCCTCCCCATCAAATTAAATCCTAAAGATCCTAATGGTTTTTTTTTCAAATGTTCCAACAAATGTGTTATTTGTAGAGAGCACGCCTTGGAATCCACCAGTTTCATTAGCCACCAGACCAAAGAAAAATTTACTCTAAGACACCATACTGACTGTCAAACCATAACATCATTTATCTCATGTTCTGCGAACTCTGTCAGAATTCTCAATACATTGGTGAAACAAAAAATTCACTCAGAAAACGTTTCTATCTGCATAGATCTCACATCAAGAACAACATCGGGACTCTAGTCACGCAACATTTCAACCTGCCCAACCACACCCTGGCCAACATGAAATGCATGGTGATAGAAAAAGTTTTTTCAGACAGCCACACGCACAGAATTTGTAGGGAAAAAATTCTGGATAAGAAAATTGAAAACTCTCCATCCTTTCGGACTCAACGCACTACAATAACTGTTCATCATGTTCTACGCCTCTGGACTCCTTTTACCTTCGCCACCCCACCCCCCCCCCCCCCCCCGAACCTTTCCCCCCCCCCCCCCCCCCCCCCCCCCCCCTACACACACACACACTACACACACACACACACACACACACACACACACACACACACACACACACACACTCACACACACACACACTCACTCACACTCACACACAACACACACTCATTACGCCCACACTCCCGTATGTGCGTGACGCGCGCACGTTTTTACACACTGTCACTCAGCCCCTCTTCCTTACACTATAACGTCCCTTTGCTCCCCTTCCATTGAACGATTGCCTGTATGTGAAATCCTTTTTAGCTTCTTGTTTTAAGATAGTGAATTTTATTCACTTTCTTTTTATGCATGGATAAATGTTGTGTGTGTGACTCGCCGGCCAGTTGACTCACCACCACTGAGGAAGGCAGTAAAGCCGAAAATTTTGGAAAATCACTAGAAGTGTGGACAGACTGGTGAGGTACGAGTCACATGTACATTTCCTTACTTCTTGTCTGAAACCATCATGTAACTCCAAAAGGTATGAGACTCAATTTCGGCCATGATGCTTTGCCCAAAGTGCCTTTCCTACACGCTTCAGTGAATAGTATCTTAACTGCTGCCAGTGTGGACATTGTAAGGGCATGTAGGGACACTTACAAGATGCTTGTCGATAAAGAAAGATCATCTCTTGACGACATATTTTACCACCTTTTTAAAGAATATGATTTTTTTACCTTCGAAGGAATTCTTCGATTCAAATACCATCTGTACTGTGCCAAAAGGAAATTCTACTTCAAGAAAAAACATTGGAAACTAGAAACCTTACTGCACGCTAGAAATTCCGAAACTGGTAGATTCTCATGCTACTCAAATTGAAAGAACTAACACACGTGGAGCAAGAAGGTTCAAGAGAAAACTACAAGGTAGTGTCTGATGATAACAAAGTGATAGACAGAAAGTTAGTCGTTAACCTTTCCAACGAAAAGCTGACGGACGAACAGATGCGTGTCCTGTCCTTGGGTCCCAAATTCTGCCCCACCCCTCAATCCCTGGACCACGGCCAACTGTGTGACGACGTGGCTGAAGGCTGCAGAAAACTTCGTTTGAAGGAACTTTTCTATGACCCCGACACCCCTTCAGACTCTGAACCCCCTCCGAAATTCTACAAGCCTACAGGATTCTTGCCACCCAAAGGAAGGG
>JADBJO010030353.1:5000-15000 GCA_016801955.1 Conus betulinus | reverse complement strand
GCCCTTTGATCGCGTGTTTTACACATTTGAACGATAAAATCGGCATCCTTAGAGATAGTGTACTGAGAGCTTGGTTACGGCAAGAAGAGATTCGTATTACAATAGATCTTACTTCGTCAAAGAGAGATAATCCAGCAACTCAAAAGGGAAGGAAAGGTGCCGACATTCAGAAATGGAAGAGTCTACGTAGAGGGTATCCCTTACTCCTACGGTCCCAATCTTAACATCGATAAAGGCTTCTCTACCCGTGATGTCGTTTTTCTCCACAGTCACACCAGACTATTTTCCTTCAGGTGCCATAAGGAAGAAGAGCTGCAGGCTGACTGTGCCCCTTTAGAGTCTTACCCAAGTCAGAATCAGTCCCACGCAGTCCCATGCAATGTTTCCGACCAAGAGGAAGAACGATTTCCATGTGACCCCGCTCAGTCACGACAGCTGCGCAGACCCTTCATGTGTGTTCCTCCATACGAAGGACTAACATGACAACCTTTTCACCTGTTCCCTTCAACAAGGGCAGCAGCAGCAACAACAAAAAGTGAACTCTCTGACGGGTATCTTGCAAATCTGAGGCAGCAACAAATGGACCCCCCACCCCCCCACCCCCACCCCTCTACTAGATTCAGTTCAGTGGCCCCCACTTTTGAGCAGGCAAAAGCTGGCACATAGGGAGGAAAACGTCGCCAATGAGACTCTTGGAACCATTCCATGAATTCAGGGACTTGCCCACCCCATGTCGGTCACCTAACCATGGGAACAAATTTCAGCAAAACGCAGCGAAGGGAAAGCCAACACAAAACCACCAACTCGATAAGCAGCGGAGAAATCAAGCTGATCAAAACAAAACACTGCCCTCAGAGCAAAGAACAAGCCTCTGTAAGAAATGAGGAACGAACCCGGGGAAAGTTAACCACAACCATCAAGACTGCAACAAGAACGCCAGCAAATGAAGCAACAGAAAGCAGGGAACAATGTGACTCCGAATTTGGAAAAGAAAGAACAGCAGAATCAACATCATATGTGCGTGCGCGCCCGTGTGTGTGTGTGTGTGTGTGTGTGTGTGTGTGCGCGTGTGCGTGTGCGTGACTCCGTGCGTGCGTGCGTGCTTGTGTGTGTGTGTGTGCGTGTGTGTGTGTGTGTGTGTGTGTGTGTGTGTGTGTGTGTGTGTGTGTGTGCTTGCGCTTGCACGTGCGCCCAGGAGTGTGTGTGTGTGTGTGTGTGTGTGTGTGTGTGTGTGTGTGTATGTATGTATGTGCGTGCGTGCATGCTTGCGTGCGTGCTTCTGCACACACACACACACACACACACACACACACACACACACACACACACACACACACACACACACACCTGGGCGCACGTGCAAGCGCAAGCGCCCACACACACGCACAGGCAAACACTCGCACATGAGCGCACGCTCTCGCTTACATGCCAAACTCCGCATTAAAAAGCAAAAAGAAAGAAACAAACAAAAACAAACAAGCAAAAGCAAAACAAACAAACAAAAAAATGGGAGGGAGAGAGAGAGAGAGAAGAGTAACACACAGGCAGCTCTCTCTCTCTCTCTCTCTCTCTCTCTCTCTCTCTCTCACACACACACACACACACACACACACACACACACACGAACACACACACACGAACACACACACACACACACGAACGCATTCATGCTAGCACGCGCGCACGTACGTTCGTATTCACACACACGAATATGCAGCTACGCACGTACGCACGCACGCCTACTCACACACAGACACAGGTACCTGAAGTTAAGGACTGCATGGTGATTTCTGGACTAGGGGCCTCGATCCTATGCAAAGCAGATATTTTCAAAGTGGACGTTTGTAAATATCCAAACCCAGTCATCTTCAAAATAGCGTTGCTGGTCGAAGTACACCAGACTATACACACGGTATCATATGTGTTTTTGAATTTAGAAACTATTGGCGGGTATAGAAGTCGACCATTATCATATTCTAACAAACGGTGTGAAGTGTAGAGAGCACACACTTCTATCTTCATAACATTGCCAGCTGGGACTCTTAACTCCAGTTCACAATGCGGCTCAGCATATGGGTAGAGTTTGTATACACATGTTTTGGAAAACGAAGTCTCTGCCTGGTTGTTTTGTCTCACATTAATCGGCACTCTCTCAATGTGCGCTGAGTAGAACTGACAAGGGCGAGTGATGTGAGCTGAAGTGTTATGATACCTGGTGCACAGCATGCTGTCATCCTTAGAGTCTGGCTGAAATTGTCTTTGTCCAACTGGTTTTCTCAGTTGACCTATATTTCCAGTGCCGTCGTGTGCTGTGGGGTTGGAGTTGTTAGCCACGTGCTTGGTAGCTGTAATGTCCATCGGTGATTCTTCGTTGTCTAAAAAGAGTCACAAGGTATTGCTTTCTGTGTGATCACAGATGATATGGAATTACTTGTACTACCACGTCAACATAATTTGCATCAGGTCACAGATTTCGAGGCCTTGCGACCTCTTCCTCAGTGGGACCTTCAATGACGAAATTTATCCTCCCATGCAGATTGATACGTCATAGATGAAACTACGTCATGGGTTAAGAGATCGAAAAAAATCACAGGCCGTGTTACACAAGGAAAACATTTCAGCTGAGCAAAAAGCTAGAGAAAACAAGATTACGACAGAACTTGGATCCAATTGATCACGCTCCTTCCCCCCCCCCCCCCCCCCCCCACCCCCCAAACACACCCCATCCCACCCCCCCCCCCCCCCCCCCCCCCCCCCCACCCCCACCCCCCACTCCCCACCCCTGACACTCCCACCCCCACCTCCACCCCAATTTCCCCGTTTTATACACACACACACACACACCACCCTCAAACTAAACAGGCAGACTGTCCATCGCTGTATCAGTAGTTGACGTCCTCGATGGTGTTGAGTCCATGTGGGGTCAGGGTTTTTAAATTTTCTGATCCAGAATGTCTCTCTTGTCAGTCTTAACCTGAGGGTGTGGCCATAGACCTTTTCCAACACAACGACCTTCATGTGTTTGAGTGTGTGGTTGGGTTGGTTGAAATGCTTTGTGACCAGTGAAACTGTTAGGACGGATGTTGATGTCTGAGCGATACTGGTAGAAACGTGTTCGGAGGGTATCACCTGTTTGTCCAACATACAGTGTGGATCTGCAAACATCACAGTAGAGCATGTAGATCACCCCACTGGAGTCACAGGACAGTTTGTTGCGAATGGGGAAAGACTCCCCAGTCACCGCATTCGGTAGTTGGTCGCCTTCACAAGATGCTCCTTGCAAATTGCGCATCTGAGGCGATGGCAAGGCTCGCATCCACCTCCTTGTCAGGTCCAAACGGCAGAAGTGAGGGCATCAGCAAATCTCGTAGAGGTTTGCAACACCTTTCCCAACAACAACCGGCAGATCTGGCATGGCCCGCGTCATGCGTGTGCTGGATTGGAGCGTGGGCTGTAAATCTTCCAGCCAGGTCCACAAAGGGGGGTTTGAGGGGTGGTGGGTTATGACAAACGGCGCCCTGGTGTTGGGCTCCCTCTCTCGGTACTCAAGGGTTGTGTTGCGTGCCTTCATCCGAGCACGCTCCTTGGCTTTACTCACGTCAGCAAGGTGGTAGCCGCGTCTGAGGAAACCATGCCGTCATCTTTTCAGCCTGGGCATCGAAATCATTGATATCGGTGCACAATCGACGTAGCCGCAAGAACTGGCTGTAAGGAATGTTCTTTCTCACATGCTTGGGGCAGCAGCAGGATCTGTGGTGTAGATATGTGTGGCTGTCAGTCGGCTTTGTGTAGATGTCAGACACTAGGAAAACCTCCTCCAGTCTGACGAGTACATCAAGGAAGGGAATCTGCACTGTGGAAGAGGACACTGTGAACTTTATGGATGGATGAAAAGAGTTGATGAAGTTCATTCTCTGTTCCAAACCACAGCTGAAAAAATGTCATCTATAAAGCGCTTCCAAAACTCCTTCAGAACAGGGACAGGGCTCACACACACACACACACACACACACACACACACACACACACACACACACACACATATATATATATATATATATATATATATATATATGTGTGTGTGTGTGTGTGTGTGTGTGTGTGTGTATATATATATATATATATATATGTGTGTGTGTGTGTGTGTGTGTGTGTGTGTGTGTGTGTGTGTGGTGTGTATATATATATATATGTATATATATATATATATATATATATATATATATATATAATATACGCATGCACACACAGACACAGGCACCGAACAATAATTGAAGATCTAACACACGCGCGGGCGCGCGCGCACAAACACACACACTAGTAACAAAAGGAGATTTTTTTTTTTAAAAAATCCTTACTATGAAGTACAAAAGACCTTTCTCTGCCACAACCTGATAACCACAATCGTTCAAACCCATTATCACATAAAACAGTGGGCATGTGACACCAATATCAGAACACATCTTTTATTCGAAGGGAAAAAGTGTTTTATATGCCTTTTGTGACTCTGGCTATCTTCAAACGTCTGTTACTTTCATCTGGTGTTTAGGTGCAATTCTCAGTAATCGATGGTTTCCATAAACACTATCACTGAGGGCCTTAACTGCATGCAGAAAGATGAAGTCGGTTACAGCTGTTTACACTGCCAGAGGAGCCACGGGATCAGCATCAACTGCAGGCACCAGACCTTGCCTTTCCCAAGGGAGGCCACTCAGTTGTATTATTCAAAGCCGTTCTTCCATTTGCTCCATTGCACTTCGTAACTCGTGTGTTTTTCATGGAGTCGCCATGCCAGCTTTCAAGACGCTTGACTGGATTTGTTTGTTTGATTGTTTGTTTATTTGTCTGAGTTTTGTTTGTTTGTTTTTTGATACCATTAGACTGGTTTGATTAGTGTAATTATTTCAGCTTTTTTTTTTCTGGAGAGAGAGAGAGAGAGAGAGAGAGAGAGAGAGAGAGAGAGAGAGAGAGAGATTCAGATTCAGATAATGTAATCATTTACGGCCATGGCCCCAAATGAAAGGGGCGATAACAATATTACAAGAAAATTATCATTAAGTCAGCAGTATCACAAGTCCTTACAATTACAAAATGCAGTCAACCAAGAAAGCAATGTTTCTCTCCACTGGAAAGCTTTCTATACATAAAGAACTAAACTGCGAATTACACTCTCTTTTCCTGATGACGTCAGCATGCAAAAACGAAACATACATGGCTGGTTATAAAATTTTGTAGGTATTAGCTGCAAACGGAGATTGCTATAAGCAGGGCACTGCAGGACAAAATGAACTTCATCTTCAACTGATTCTTTACAAAGGGATAGAGCAATTCACTGTAACTCGTATTTTTGTAGCGATTAGCATGCACCTTAATATCAGAGATTCGAAATCTGTATCAAGTGAAAGTAAATCGTAAGTGCACTTTTCATATTAAACAAAAGGTAATTCTTAACTAAATGTGAGGAGCTGTAAACTTCGTATGCATCAAATCTGTTACTTGATTGAATGTGACGTTCTCACGCTTGCCATCTACTGTTGATCAATCTTTGTCGAATTATTTGGATAAACTTACGTTCTTCTCTTACTACTCCTGGTATTGCCATGCATATCCTAATCCCAGCTAACACGAACAGATACGGACATTTGGAACCCAATTACTTCTGCCCCTTAAGTCGAGATCAAGTAGTATGTTGTACGCTTTTCGTGGTAATCTATCAATCTATCATTAGTCATGTTTGATAACTTTAACCAGTAGCGAATGCTTTTAACTGCAGAATATATATATATATATATATATATATATATATATATATTGAATGCCTATTTGTTTCTCCCTATATTAAATCATTTGGCGTTCTAACTTCTACACCCCAAAACTTTTTTTTAACCCAGTCAAATGAACCGATTCACAATGAACCACAGCATTATTATCTAAACCCTATAGCTCCGAACCATACAGCACAATGGGTTGCATCTGTGCATCAAAAATGTTGACGAACACTTCCAAGAATCATTATTTAACACAAACAATCTCTTCATAACACATAATAACACATCCTTAGCCCTAATAGAAAGGTCTTTACATGCCACAGCAAAACTCAGCCGGGTAGAAAAAAAAATATGCCGAGATATTTATAAACGTTTACGGCTGGCATGACTGTAGCATCATACAGACATCTCTCGGTGATTTGATTGGTTACTGGTCGAGGTGGAGAAAAAGTTCAAAGACGGCTATTCAGATCACCACAGATCATAACATAAATATCATCCAGGATTTAGTAATAAGTCAGTCAAACAATCTTCAAGTATTGTAATCCCCTGATCGTATCCAAATAACCATAGAACGGAGAACTTTCCGGTGGATATATACACGCATACATGTAAAACGTCTCAAGAACACCCAAATATCTGCTTATGGAGACCGAAAGCACACATATTTTCATACTTAACGTTCAGTTGACGTACAAACGGACAAAAACTCCTTTTTTTTGTAATTAAACAAATTATTCCCCCCTGGTTTTCCCTTGACTGGTAAATTTTACAGAGGGCTTACAATGCATTTCAAACTGAACGAATGAACTGGAATCCCAGTCTTTTTCAAAAGTCTCCACCAGGCAAACAAAAATCGAAAGAAGAAACATAAAAAAAGTCATTAAACATAACTTTGAACGTAAACATTGACATTCCAAGGCTGAAATGATAAAGGTCTCAGGGTATGTACAGAAGATACTTTAGAGCGTGGAACAGGATCTGGAGTATTGTTTTCAGAGGAAACACTGCTCTGCACAACTCCATTAGAGAAAAAAAGTCTCCTTCCACCCCCTCCGTGACACCAAACGACGCACGGGAAACCAAAACATGCGAAGACGTATCTAGAGAGGGCGCTTGATTTCCAAGTGCCCTGCTCGGCGCCACAGAGCGAGTGTGTGAGCAAGAAAGGGAATGCTTAGATGGCAGCGAGACCTTTGTGTCACTCTGAAAACTGCCCCCCTCCATGAAATCAATACATTTAGCGGGCCGGCCGACAACCTGTCTCACTTCTATTTGAGTCGTGAGCATCTAGAGCACATTTTTCGCCATTGATAAGCAAATGGTCAAAAATCATTTGTGCTTGTGTGCCTTCGCTTCTGGCCTTTCGCAGAAATGGGCTCAACTTACACCTGATTTCACGGACACTTGGTGAACAATCTCCCAAATGAATATTCCGGTGCCCTTCAGGTTTTGTTTAGCTTTTAGGACTTTAACTTTTTGTTTGTAGATAGAGCACCGAGCAATGATGGGGACGCCAGGTTTAGAGCCAAGCCGATGGACCCGGTCAAATGCTATGGTATCTGTCGGGTCTAATCTATCAGTGATGGCATCGTGAATCAGTCCCTCACAAACTTCATTAGTTTCATTCTCCCTTTTCGAGATACCGTAAAAAAAATCAGATTGTTCCGTGTTGACCTATTTTCCAAATCGTCGCACTTCTTCTGTAAATCATCCACTTTTCTATTGAAGTCCTTATTCTGTTGTTCCAAAATGTCATTCTTGTGTCGCAGATCATTAAGTTGACTCTTGAGATTACTCACAAGTTCATGAAGAACACCACACTCCTGCCGGAGTTGACTCACTTCTTGTTTCACGTCGTCCAGCTTGCTGTTGAGGGTGGTGTTCATGCTGTCCTGTCTTGAAATCACTTCCGCCACAGAAGCTTCCTTGGTAGAGCGTGAGGGATAGGAGGTGGAGAGCCGGGTCTGCCGCGTGTTGCCAGCCGACGAAGGGTTGCCTGATCGGGGTTAAGGCCAGGGTTTGACTCGATGTCCCCACAGCTCAGAGGTAATTTGCCTTCGCCCCGATGCAGAAAGGAATTGTCCCCCTAGAAGAGCAGAACGAGGGGCAGTCCAAGTAGAACGCCGGCCGTGCGAGTCCGTTGTGTTAACATGGCTGTTCGTTTTGCGTTCTTCACAGCAGCCCTCATCCATATAAAAGTGATGAACGTTGGTATTAATGTTCACACATTCATCCTGAAATCTAGATGCGCCGATGGCATGATGGCATTGGACGTAGGTCACCGATTCTGAAGAAGGTTGAGACTTTAAAATGTACCGCAAATAGTCCAACAAAAAAATATGGACGACGTGACACCAGCAACCTGACATCTTGCACGAGAAAGTACGCCAGAGAGAGAGAGAGAGAGAGAGAGAGAGAGATTCGGTGATGGCATTGGTGGGAAAATCATCTGCAACAGAGCGATGAGGTAATCTAAGCGCTTGATTATATTGTGTTTTATCTACTTTAATAGAAAGCACTGTCGTGTTTTTTTAGCACTTGAATGGTGGTGGGGAGCATGGTATCCGTTATGCAACACTCATTTACACAACGGGCTGCCTACCTGGTAGTAGTGCCGACTGAAGAGCTGCCAGCTGGCGCTTCATTCAGTCGTTTTTCCCGTGTCATCCAGTCAGTATCGTCACTCAGGGTGCATGCTATGTGTGTAACGTGTCATCCATACCAACGGCCAAACTGGCCTACTCTTCCGAATGTTGGTGATGGGATTTTACGTGTGTGCAAGATGTTATGCGTGCGTTCACACACGGAAACCTCGGTTTATAGTCTCATTCGAAGGGACTGTATGGGAAATGGAGTCAGAACCAATGTTAACTCCGAGGGAAAAATCCCCTGTACCGAAACGCCCGACAATCGCACACACACACACACACACACACACACACACACACACACACACACACACGCGCGCGCGCGCGCGCGCGCGCGCATACACACATAAAGTAAACATTAAATCCATAAGGCATAAACATTACATAGATTATTTAAAAAAAAAAAAAAAAAAAAAAAAAAAAAAAAACCAATACATAAAAACACAAACTCACCCGCACCAACGCCCAAACACTAAAACATACATACTTGCGTACACACACACACAGAGTCATAGTCACAGTAAAAGCATGCTATTGCAAACTGATATGTTAATGTATGAGAGAGAACGGTCATGGCTGTCAAGCAGAGGCTTTAGAGTTTGAAATGCTAATGGCACTTGGTATAAAAGACTTCTGTGCTCTCGGCATTCTGTAGCGTCTTCCTGATGGAAGTTTTTCAAAGTGGCAGTGGAGTGGGTGTGATACAAAAATTATATTTGATAAAGGTGTTGACAGTGTCATCAATAATCTAAAGTAATGACATTTCTAACTTTCCGAAAATTTGTGTCGAACGACAATCGAGTCAGCATTCTAAAACTCAGGCGCACATTGGTACAACACTCATTAGGTCTAGATTTATAAGTGGTCAGTAAATCTTCTGACTTTAAAACATTACAGAGTCTGGGTGGCAAATTCTTCAAGCTAACTCCAGGCTTTAGTTTAATAAAAATGCAATTTAAGTGCACAGATTAGCAGGAATTTTACTCTTTAGTCAAATGAGAAAACTATGGTCAACCAAAATAATTCTTTCAGCAAATGCAGTTGAACAGTTTGTAAAAGCAGAGTTTACTATTATGATCTGACCAACAGATTTCGAGAAGTTCAAACAGCAACAACAACAACAACAACAACAACAGAAACAGCAACAACGACGATAACAAAAATGATATTAAGAAAGAAGAAGAAGAAGAAGAAGAAGAAACTTACAAATGATTGCCACATATGTGATGCAAATTCACAGAATGCTGTTCCACTTAAGAACAATCTATCCTCAACATCATTGGAATTACAAGAAATAGGTTTGTTATAAATCTCACTGTTATTAAAACTGTGTCAGTCAAAGCGTATCCGACTAATTCATACGTGGCACAGTTCATTCTGTTTTAGATGCCCAGTGTGAACGTATCGATCTTGAATGTATAAGAATATTATCTGCAAAAAAAATATGTGTTTAGGTTTATAGACAAATGAAGAGAGAGAGAGAGAGAGAGAGAGAGAGAGAGAGAGAGAGAGAGAGAGAGAGATTCCCGTCACGCTCCAGAACATGAGAAGCTATGTTTGTTTGGTCGAGTATTTAACGGC
>JADBJO010030353.1:0-2500 GCA_016801955.1 Conus betulinus | reverse complement strand
ACTTCACATGTGGGAAAACTTATGGAAAGAATTATTCTAAAAAGACTTGAACATCATTGTGAAAAAAAATTGTATAATACCAATACAACAGGCTGGCTTTAGAAAGGGTAGATCTACAGTTGACCATCTTGTAAAAATTACAACACAGGTTAAACATCAGTTCGCAGGTAGGAAAAATGTACTTGCCACGTTTTTTGACATTAGAAAGGCATATGACCAAGTCTGGCATTTAAAACTTCTGAACAAATTGAAGTTAATAGGTCTCTTGGGGTGTATGTACAATTACTTAAAAAACCTTTTTAAGTGGTAGAACAATACAGACGAAGGTAGGAATGTATATTCTAATGAAAGACATATCCAGATGGGAAATCCGCAAGGAGCTGTGATAGCTCCTATCCTGTTTAACATTTTGATCCATGATCTTCCTAAATCATTATAAAAAAAAATGTTGAACTAGAACAATATGCGGATGGTATCTGTATATGAATGAAAGTTACTTTAAAACGTCACACACAAGTTAGATCAATCAACTATATTAAAAATATATATCAAAATGAAACTAGATAAAATTAGTAGGTACATGACTCAAAATGGATTGGCCCTTTCAGCTGAAAAATCGCATATGGTTCTGTTCAATACTGTTATGATCCTAATCCTCTGCCTTCATTTTAAATAGATGTACTGTGCATTCAATATAAAAGAGTCGTAAAACTTTTAGGAGTTGATTTCACTTCTAAATTGAGATGGAATTATCACACACAAACTATTCTAATAAAAGCCAAGAAAACTTTAAATTTCTTGAAAATGGTGAGTCAACAATAGGATAAAGACAGTAAAGTATTAACACATTTAGCTACTGCGCTTGTACGATCAGAATTATCCTATGCCCAGGAGACATTTTTTTTTCAGCCCCAAAATGTTTAATTAAAAAGTTGCAGAGTATCGATAGCAAAGCTTACAAGATAGCTCTAGGTGTCTCGGTTCATACATCAACTTTAAGAAGTTATATGGAGATCGGAATATTGTCTTGTGAAGAAAATATGAAACTTGCATGTGCAAAATATATTTTAAGAAGCCATACACTACAGAATCTTAATGCCAGTGAAACTGAAAATCAGAAATAAATTTTCCCTAAACGGGCACAAAAAAAATCGATTCTCTAAAATCGATAGCCTCATACACATCTGACTTATTTACAAAAGCAGGCACTGCACCTCAAAACGTAGCTCCTCGGGTGTCTTTTAGCACTATCCCGGAATGGGAACTTAGTAGAGCAAATTATGACATAGACTATACAAGTTTAAGAAAAAAATGATGGACCCTTGGCGCCAACGTATGTTAAGTCACATATAAATGAACCTTTATAAATCACCTTGAAATTTATACAGATGGTTCTGTACTAGACAATCATTTGTCTGGTTCAGCATTCATAATTCCATCCTTAAAAATAGAGAAAGGTTACCACCTTGGTAAGAATATTTCCATATTTACTGCGGAACTTGTTGCCATTATTATGGCATTAAACTTTCTTCTGGTTTTCAATTTCCTGCATTTCAAATACTACTTTGCGTTGATTCAAAATCAGTCCTGCAAGCTCTAAAACTTTCGAATACAAGTGTGAGAGCAGAACTCATATCAGAAGTCGACCACTCTAATTCTTATTCTTTTTTTTTTCTTTTTTTTTTTTTTCATTTACGTGGTTCCTATGTCGATTTTGTTGGGTTCCATCACACTGGGGATTATCTGAGAATGAAAGGGTAAACCGATTAGCCAAAAAGGGCTGCTATCGCTGAGACTGATTTAACAAAGATATGCTTTCCTTTATCCTTACATGAGAGTATAGTCTTTAAAAGACGTATCCTGGAACTCTATTTCAAATAAGCGAAAAGGCACCAGAAACAAAAAGGGGATATTATTTAACAAGATATCAGACAATAAAAACAGGTATCAATAATCTCTACCAAGAGTGGATTTTTAAAAGTTTGATTTTTAGATTGAGGCTTGATGCCTTTAAAACCAAATTCTGTAAACATGTGACTTGTATTTAGGGCCAGCAAATCACTCTGTTCCATCTACTTTTTTGTGCGATAGAATGAAATCCTATTTACCTGCTTGGTGGTGAACACTGAACCGTCGATGTCAGCCTTTGAAGACGTCATCTCCAACGAATCAAACATTTTTGAAGTTGTTCAAGGACTGATTAAGAGTTCAATTGGACATTTACTTTAACGTCTATGTATTTCCCCCCACTCTTGGTGCTAGTTGCTTATTTAGTGTTTCTTTTAAAGTTTAGGATTCAGTTATGTGGGATTAAAAAAAAAATATATTATTCATTTTATCTAGGATTAATTGCATTATACATACCTACGAACGCCCAAAATAGGACACTAACCGTTCGCATGCAAACACCCCAAAACACCACATGCACACACACATAACACTTACATACTGTCTAAGATCGCTGTTAGGTGGATAGACGTTAAATTAAAGAGCGAACGAA
>JADBJO010030352.1:0-17990 GCA_016801955.1 Conus betulinus | reverse complement strand
TTGACACTTACTTTAGAAGATCCACTAAGATCCACACTGTGGGAAATGGGGTAGATTGTCCAGTTAGTTTTCTTCCACCAACAGCGCCTGTACACCCAGGTGAATCACCATGACGTTATGAGTGACATCACTCATAAGTATTCACTACCAGAGGCTTCAAGGTAGCGTAATCTGTGGGAAAGAGCTCATTGTGGCAGACCATCACACAGGTGATTCACGTGCACACAGACCGTTTTGTGACGGTGACGACATCGATAAAACCCCGGGCATGTCTGCACATTCTGACAGTCAGCTTCGTCCTCATGACCCGGACAGTCGATCATGTCATTACACCTGACGAAGACAGGGAGGCAATAGCCATCATCGTGACATGGGAAATGAGTGTCTGGGCACTGTGGGCTCATTGGTAATAGAGGGGTGATGGTAAACGCCCCAGGTTTGTCAAAGTTAATGACAGCTGGGGGGCTGATTTCACTATGTATATGAAGTCTGACATTACACCCTTTCTCGTCCTGAGCCGTCAGGCAGTCCTTCACTCCGTCACATCGTTTCTTCATACCCCACACACTGCACGGAACAGGGCAAGAAGAGAGACAGGTACACAATTCAAAGTCTACGATTTACAAAGATAAACAAATAGATCCACACATAAATTAACAAACAAATGCACAAAGATTAATAAATCAATGACCATGATCATAATCATAATGAGGAGGAAGAAGAAGAAGAAAAGAAGAAGAAGAGAAGAAGAAGAAGAGAAGAAGAGAAGAATAAGAAGAAGCAAAGAAGCAAGAAGAAAAGAGGCAAGAAGAACAGCATCAGCAGCAGCAGCAAACATAACCACATTGGCAGTAGCAGCAATAGCAGCAGCAGCAGCAGCTTCAACAACAACAACAGCAACACTACTATTACTAATAATAATGATACTGATAATAACAGTAATGAAAAACAACAACAATAATGATAATAATGATAAGAAAAATAAGTTTAACACACACACACACACACACACACAATAATAATCATAATAAAAAAAAAATGATGATGATGATGATGATGATGATGATGATGATAATGATATCCATATCCTCCTCCCCCTCATCTTCCTCCTAACGACAACAACAACAACAACAAACAACAACAGGAACAGCAACAAAACAGCACCACAACTAGCACCCACAGATACAGTATAAATGTAGGATACTGAATTTGTTACATTAGAAATGAATATCGAATAAGAAAAACCCGGCGATGCCCATCAAATTTCCAAATTCTTATGGAACAAAGAAATAATCGGAATTGAAGACAACAAAACAGTTGGGATGAAGATTCATACTTGAACTGATCTTGTTTTTAAAAACCATATATAATGCCTCACCCGAACCAACGTAGAACAACGAATCACAAGACAAAAACACCAGCGCGTTTCGACCTCTTAGGTTTTTCATCAGGCAAGACACAACACTCAGGTCCACGACAATAAAACGATCAATCACTGATCTTCCGCAAAATTCGGCGCAAGATTGATTCAACGCCCATACGTTATTATTTAATAGTATGATATAATAACAATAATAAGAAAACAAGCAAACACACAAACAAACAAAAACTCAGTTGTTTCACTTCCCTCCAACCCCTCTCCTTTCTCGCTTCCTGTGTTTAGGCACTAATACTACAGTTATTACCGTCATAATATCATCAAAGGTACGCACGCACGCACACACACACACACACACACACACACACACGCACACACACACCCACACACACACACACACACACAACACACACACACACACACACACCACACACACACACACACACACACACACACACACACACACCACACACACACACACACACACACACACACACACACCACACACACAAGCGCCAATAATGGATCAGAAAGATGCCCTGCGAACCACATTGGTATGGACATGGGGAAAAAATCTGTAGATATAACGCAGTGATAGTTGTTTAGATATGTCAATCGATTTATTGAAAGGGGGCCGTAAAGAAAAAGGCGAGGTGGAGGTAGGGGAGGAGGAAGTTCTCAGATATATATAAAAAAACACGAGCCTGTCTGTCCCCACAGTCTATCATGTCTTCCTTGCATGGAAGATGCTCACAGAAGTCTTCATCACTTCCGTATAGACAATCCTGACGAAAATCACACACCAGACTGTAAGGCACGAACTCCCTAGATTTGTCACAGTAAAGTAGTAGGGCTGTGTCAGCCCCTGGGACATAGTGCAGGTCGCCCTGTACCAAGTCTCCGTGTTCTCCAGCTCCCTGCAGACAGTTTTCACGTCACAGGCCAGCAGTTGGTGAGTCAGGTGCTGCAGGGGACAGACTTCAAGATGACCTTGGATGGGGGCGTGCTGTTGGTGGGGGCCGGAAGGGAGACGGGTGGGTGGTGGATGCGGTGAGGATCGAACATGGGAGGGAATTCGCATATAAAGCCGTTTTTCAACGCGTTGCATTCTTTCCAAGCGGAATTTGGCTACAGAATAAAGCCAGTACGCACATTCGGTTATTCTGCATAACACGACCATCATCTGCATCCGTGAAAAGAAAGTTACAGCACCACTCTTCCAGCGTAAGGTGTTAGTGTACCTGTAACAATGGACGTCGAACTAAATTATGGACGCTCTCTCTCTCTCTCTCTCTCTCTCTCTCTCTCTCTCTCTCTCTCTCTCTCTCTCTCACACAAACACACACACACACACACACACACACACAACACACACACACACGAAAGGGGGGGGGGGGGGGGCACTCGTCAGAGGTAGAAGAAGGATGTGTTCTTTTGTTGGAGCATTTCATCAATTCACTGAAAATTAAAATTACTTTCAAACAATAAAACATGCGTGTAACACCAAAATGGGAATTTCAGTCTTTCTCCTTTTTGGTAGTGCAAATATAAAGTATGCACTCAGCCACTCATAATTATATATACATAAATGTGTGCACATATGAGAGAGAGAGAGAGAGAGAGAGAGAGAGAGAGAGAGAGAGAGAGAGAGAGAGAGAGAGAGAGAGAGGTGATTATTTTATCATTAAAAAATCATTAAGATAAGACATATTCCAGACATTTCTATTCCTCACTGTTCCAGGACATGCACACATAACACACACAAACACACCCACACTCCAGCATCTATACTTTCCCGCTTGCTCACAGACATACACACACCCGCGCACATGCTTGTGTCACACGGTGATCCACCGCCTCTTCGTACACGCTGTGTTTGTTTTTAAAAGCGCAATGGATTTGAACACAAAGCTCTTTTTTGTGCGCATCAGCTTAGCTCTGGGGACACAAAATCGTCTGCCTGATGGAAGGAGCTCAAACTGTCGCGCAAGCGTATGCCCACTGTCACTAACAATCGCACGAGCCTTGTTGACCGCACGCCTTTCATACAACTCACTCATACTCTCCTGTCTCTCACCAACAATCTTACCACAGATGTTCACAACGCTATCCAAGAGTTTGCTGTTTTTCAAATTAAGATTTCCATACCAGCAAATGCATGAAAAAAAGACAAGAGACTCAATAAAAAAACCTGTAAAATGTTTTAAGAATTTTTGGGATGGACATGCAGATTCCTCAATTTGCGTAGGAAATGCATTTGGTTTGGCATTTTTATTGAAAGTGAGCTTATTGTCTAACGTTGTGCCCAGATATTTGTATTCCTCTACCCGTTCCACTTTTTCTCCATCAATATAAAGATCAGGCACATAATTTTCCGCTTTCCTAAAATCTATGATCATCTCCTTTGTTTTTTTGACGTTAAGCTCAAGATAATTTTCTTTACACCAGGCGCTGAAACGCTCAACTTCATCAAAATATGTTACATCAGAATTGGAAAGGTCTACAAGGGCTGTATCATCTGAATATTTAATGACTGGTGTTTCTTCTGTACCAATGCAGTCGTTGGTGTACAGAGTAAAGAGGACAGGAGAAAGAACGGTACCTTGAGGGGAACCTGTGGAACAAAAGAGGACAGATGACATGACAGATTGATAGCGCTCTGACTGGGATCTGGAGATGAGGAAATCTGTGATCCACAGGATAAGCTCATTAATGAAGTCCTGCGTTTTATTACGCGTAATTTACTCTACCAGGTAATAGTCAAGGTGATCATGCCTTTGGAGGCAAAATTATTTCAGAGCTATCGGTGGTCGTTTTGCCGCAGTGTACGTTCAGTCACTGTCATACTGTTTCAACTGCTGATGTGCGCAAACGACATTGAGACGAACCCTGGTCCTGACTCTCAACTGGGAAAAAAAAACCCCAAAAAAAAAAAACATTGAGCGATTTACTGCATCAACATGAGACAAAGTTAAAAAGGCTTTTTGTGTCAACAACTCGAAAACACGTTTCAATTCACTTGGCAAGGATTTGTTATCAAAAGTAGACAACACACGCTGGGAGTGCAGTGATGAAAACTCAACTACAACACCTGCAAGCCAAAACTCAGCTACAACACCTGCAAGCCAAAACTCAGCTGCAAAACACCTGCAAGCCAAAAAACTCAGCTACAACACCTGCAAGCCAAAACTCAGCTACAACACCTGCAAGCCAAAAACTCAGCTACAACACCTGCAAGCAAAAGCAGTAAATCTTGAAGATAGTCTTTGCTTCATTTTAGAAAAAAAAAAACAAAACAAAACAAGTCAATTCTGATGTGGAAGACAAGCTTAAAAAGATATCCAATGAATTCTGTGACAACATTGACATGCTAGAATCATTTTCAAGGAGAGACAATCTCAAGTTCTTCAATATACCGGTATCGTTTCATGAAAATTAGGAAGAGTGTGCCAAGAAAAACGTATCAGTATACTTCAAGGCACTGTGCCAGAGAAAACGTGGTCCACTGAGGACATAATACGTGCTCATCGTCTTGGTCGAAGCAGTGACTTTTCTAAACCCACAGCCGGTCATTGCAAAGTTCGCAAGATGGTCAGATGAAATGAGAGGGGCTGCGGAAGAGGGGGGATAAGAGTGGCAGGAGACCTGACAACAAGACAACAGCAGATCATTCAAGACTACCGAGCTGAAGGAATACGAACATTCGATAAAGGGAACAAGCTGGTTGTAGCAGGTCCATTCCAAAAACCCTACTCTGAAACAGTGGCAGCTACGCTGATGCTACACGACGCGGACCACAGTCAAGGTCAGTACAATGCACGCAATATCAGAATCGCAGACTACCGCCAGACGAACGTCGCAGCAACTTTTCTAGGCAGGATTACGTTTTCAACACCCCCATCATCGTAGTCATCAACAGAACCTTAATAATACTTGTGACAGAGATGGTCACAATGGACACTTTGACCACGAAAGCATGTACAATTGGAGTGCGTGGTTTAATCAGTGTCCTTCCTGACATGCGAGATTACCAGTGGAACACCCATCCCTATACGGCTGAAAGTAACACCCACCGAGGACAGAGTTCCCAGGTCTTTGCTACTCAAAACACACATGTGCCTGGTATTCAATTCGCTGACATAAATCCGAAGTCCCAAAATGTTCACCATGAAAAGCAACGGACAGCAGATCAGCCAGCTACTACAGCTGTGGTGAGTGATGAAAACTGATAAATGGCTGTGACAGTTCCTCTGGTCCAAGTGGCACAGATGAATTGCTGACACAGCAATCAGGTGCCACAGTTTCTGTCGATGGTGGAAGGATTACCAACAACGACAGTGTCCCCGACCTGACGTGCAAAGATCAGCCAGCAACATCGCAGTCACTTTTCACCAGTTCAGCCTGTGGTGGAAGGATTCCTGACCGTGACAGCGTCCCTGAACCCAGTCCAAAGATCAAAGATTTCCTGGCAAATGATTTCGCTGTTGAGAGCCCACAACGGAAGATCATGAAAGCCCGGGACAAAGAAAAGCAGCAACACGACCCGGCCTTTTCAACTGAGTCCAGCTACAAACGAGACCCTGACCACACGCACAGCACAGAGGCTACTGGTGATGTAAGCAGGACTGGAGGGGAAGTCTTTCCGTCACAAGAGAAATGACTGGGAAGGAATCCACCACAGAAGCAAAATCGTGAAGCAAAACTGTTCTTCTGAAGACCAGTCTGCAGACGCCAGCATCAGCAATGACAAAGCCTCCCCTGCCAATGATGAAGCGCCCAAGAAAGACACAGTCGGCAGGACAGACCCAGGCCTTTAGAAAAAAAGGCCCCTCATCAAGACTGAGAAGCGCTTCAGTGCACAGTGTCAGGGAAAAAGAGACAGTTAACCTTGCAAGACTCTGTTTCGAATAGTGCATCTCAGAACAATGCAAAGAAGACACTCCCAGATCCCCTAAATAAAGAATAGGATTTCCGCCCGGCCCTTGCTTTGAATGGTAAATTCAGAGGCGTTTTGTCTACACAGACTGTAAGTATACTGACTTATAACATTGAAGGTCTAAGTTGCTTATACGAATTTGATACACGTGCATATGTTGAGAGTTTTGATGTGTGCTTGCTTGTTGAAAACTGTTTCCACATCATTTCCGTCTTTATTATTTTCAAATCATGTGGTTTTTATGGCTCCTGGTGTTAAGGTCAATGACGCACCGACAGCTCGTCTGTCTGGGGGTGTTGTGCTACTTGTTAAAAAGAATTTGAGTGAGTACTTTGATAGAATTGATTCAGAATTCGATAACATTACTGCACTTAAAATCTCTGGTGACTTCACAGGCACAGACACTTCCTCCGTTTTGCTAGGCTGTTTATATCCCCCCACCCATTCACTCCATTTATTATAAAAAAATTGTAAAGATACAGAGATACAAAATGGTATATCTATCATTGAGGAATGTATTTTTGATATTACTGAATTAGTAGGTGATATTCCTTTTATAATTATGGGTGATATGAATGCACGTGCCGGAAGTGAAAAGTTCAACGACATTGATGTCGACGATCTTTCATCTACTGGCAACAGTGTCATTGACTACTTTATGTGTGCCAAAAATTTGATATAATTGCTACAGTCATTGAATGTTGCTAAAAAATTGAATCGAAAACATATGCCAGAGGAATGTATGCTGGTATAGCAAGAGAAACAGTTCCGTGTTCACAAATCAGAGCAAAATGATTTACACTGGAAAAATACGTTTGGAATTCTGATTCGAGGGATGAATTTCTCGCAGGTTTGGAAACAGAAGAGATGAAGACTTGTCTTCGAGAAGGAGCTGATTTAGTGATCAGGATATCAACACGTCTCTTTAAAGGTTTATAATGAGGGTATTTTAAATGCCGGACAATGCACGAAGAAACTGGGGTAATTGTATGAAAAGAAAGAAAGCAGATTTGATTTGACCTAGAGTGCAAAGAGAGTAGACGAGTTACTCGGCAGTTTCAGAGAACATTTAATAGAACAAATGATACTGAGGACAGAGAGACACAGTTGCTCAGAAATGCAGGGAGAATATAAAAATCTCCTAAAAATGAGAAGCGCTGAGCATCGTGAAAACGTCATTGAATCCCTACATAAAACAATCAATGATCCAAAGGCATTTGGGGGCAAAACTCAAATCGCATATGACAAAGCGTCCTCTAAAAAATACAATAACCAAGGAGGAATGGTATAATCATTTTCTCCAGAGTGTTCAATTCACAAGAAGTCGAAGGTGATGATAACAACAGCGAAGGCGATAACTTAGACATTACTTCTAGTGAAGATGTCAACTTTGATATGCTCGAAAAAGGATATTACTGAACTGGAAATATACTCAGCACTGCGCAGTTTAAAAAAAAATGGTAAAGTGACGGGACCAGATGGAATTATCAACGAATTTCTTAAGAATTCAGCAACTACTATGTTCAGTACTTGGTAAAACTCTTTAATAAATTATTTTCATTAGGTCGATATCTGGATGATTGGTCTGAGGCTGTTATACAACCTCTACATAGGAAAGGTGACCTAAATATCCCAGATAACTATAGAGCATTCTATATCAAGTGTGTGCAGTAAACTGTATAGTTTCATTTAAACAAAAAGACTAACCCAGTGGATTGAAAATATAACATTTTAAATGACAGTCAGGCTGGTTTTCGAAAAACAAACATAGCACTATCGATAATTTATTCACTCTTTTCGGCATGATCCAGAAAAACTATTGTTGTACCATAAAAAAAATTGATATATAGCTTTTATGACTTCAGAAAAGCATTCGATTCGGTGAGTAGAACTTAAGCTCTGGACCATATTAAAGAAACATGGTATAAATGGCAAAATGTACAGAGCCATACAAAGCACGTACGGAATTGTGGAAGATAAAGTTCGTTGTGGTAGTGAGCTGACAGACTCATTTCTGTGCCCACGGGTCTGAAACAAGGGAGAAATTTGTAGTCCTATTTTGTTTTCTCTTCTTCTTATAAATGAACTTGCAGAGAAAAAAATCACAAATTTGGCAGACATGGCATCCAGCTTATACCAGACCCTTGCTGAAATCTTTATCTTATGTTTAAAGATGATGTCGTATTGGCATCTGATTCTGTTTGTGGTCTACAAAAC
The DNA here is from genome assembly GCA_016801955.1 of Conus betulinus. Classification (NCBI taxonomy): domain Eukaryota; kingdom Metazoa; phylum Mollusca; class Gastropoda; order Neogastropoda; family Conidae; genus Conus; species Conus betulinus. Next base: position 9,459 of record JADBJO010030352.1, on the reverse strand, counting down.
CAGTTAAATATGTTGCATGAGGTTGCTATGAAACTAGACCTGGAAGTTAACCTCGACAAATCTAACATAATCCTATTCAGAAATGGAAGACATGTTGCTGCGCGACAGCGGTGGTGTTATGGTGATAATCGAATGGAATTGGTTAACATGTATAAGTACCTGGTATCTATCTTTCTTCTCACTTGTCGTTCTCGCATGCTTTGAATGTATATGCTAACCATGCGAAAAAAGGAGTCATATGCATTTTCCGATTACTCTGGTCGCTAGGAGAAAGATTTCCTCCAATATTCTTCAAGCTTTTTGATACGCAAATCCGCAGCCCATGCCTCAGCTATGGTGCAGAGGTGTAGGGCATTGGATATGATTTAACAGCCATTGAGAGAGTTCAATTCTTTTCTTTGAAAAGGTTTTTGAATGTTTCCATTAAAAACACCAAATCTCATGGTCTATGGTGAGACAGGTCGTTACCCACTATACATTAACATATTCGTAAAGTATATTAAATACTGGTTACGTGTAATAAAAATTGTTTCTCCCCACTGGCTGCCATTCAAAACTTCACAAAATGCTTTTATATCTTCGTGAACAAAACAGAAAAAAACACGGGCTTCATCTGTTTGTTACACACTGTATCAGTATGGCTTTGAAGAAGTTTGGGAAAATCAAGGAGTGGGCGACGAGAAAGAAACAAAAATTTAGCCGAGTTTTTTAGGACAGATACGTGTTAGGTCATATAGTCAAGAAGGGTCAAAGAAAACATTTACTCAATGGATGTAAACAATGTTCCTTTCTATAGCGCATTTAAAATCTTCCTTATCTCTAGCGCCGTATCTGAATCACTTGAAACATGTCTCAGGGTTAGACACTATTTATTCGCTTTAGGTTAGGAGTTTCGCCTTTGAAGATCCGCAGATTGCCGTTTGGATGGAGAGAACGCTTGTGATAGAAGATTCGACTGTCCCTTTTGTCGATTCCACGCTGAAAATCAGGGTACACTCATCCAGTCTTGTCCTATATATATCAGGAAATCAAGAAGAGAGATCGTTATCGCAAAAAATTTTCACTTTTTTATGGCAAATAATAACAATCTATACAAATCAAACTTGTTCAACATATAGTTATAAACGCCTTTGAGATCAGAAAGGGGGAAGTAACTGAAATGAAAAAAATAAAAATTATAATAGGTTATGGCTTATATGCCTCTGTCTGGTGTAGAAATCCCTGCTGTATGGGGTCTATGGCCTAATCAATATTAAAAAAAAAAAGTGTCAATGTGTCAGTGGGGCAGTGTCACACACGCACACACCATACACACACAACCCACACACACAACACACACACACACAAACACCCACACCACACACACACCACATGACGCTCAGCGCGCGCGCGCGTGCAGCAGCGCACACATTACAACACACTATCATGGGATTTGACCTGTTTAACATTATGGTGTTCTAGTCATCTATTAAGTTGGAACATAATATCTATACCGTTTCACAGTAATGCTCATGTCGCTTTCATCTTTCGGCTGCACTGAAGGGACATGGCAGCTGTGGTGAAACAACGTCACATCACATGATAAAACTTTCCACAAGGGTTAAGGTGGTTTATAATGTTGAGAAAATATACTGGGAGCGGTGTCAAGTTCCCGAATTTGTCTCCAGTCCCAAAATCAGTTCCCGGAAGATGAGAAAACGAAACCATCGAGAACATCTGTATCATTGTGTGTGTGTGCATCTGTGGTGTGTGCGTGGTGTGTGTGGGTGGTGTGTGGTGTGTGTGTGTGTGTGTGCGTGGCGAAGTGCGTGACATGCGTTGTGTGCATGTGTGTGTGTGCATGTGAGTGTGTGTGTGTGTGTGGTGTGTGTGTGTGTGTGGTGCGTGGGTGCGTGCATGCGTGCGTGCGTGTGTGTGTGGTGTATGCGCGCGCAGCGTGCAATGCGTGAGTGTGCACACGTAGTCGGTGGAGGAGTAATCACCCTAACACTAAACTCACACAGTAACGGGAATTTTCTGACAACAGGCTTGAATACTCTGCCCTTTCTCCAATCGGTAAACATTCTAACAGATGAGGACGTATAGTGGAGGAGTGTCACATCCTACCCCCTCTTTTCTCCTCCACCCTACACCCCACCCCTTTCAACAAAGTAGTTGGCAGAAAATAGTTGGGGAAATTGTTTGAACTGGACATCCACAACTCCCCCCCATCTCCTCCTCCCCCCACTCCCGTTATTGAGTTGGTCTTTCTAGCCCAGATGAGTTGCGGGAAGAAATCAAACATAATACATACACACTAAAATGTCTCTGCTCAAACATAGAGAGATCAGTATATCAGGAGGGACGTCAGAGAATCATTTGTTCAAAACTGAGAGCAAGACAGACGTCAGAATATCAGTAAAGAGATTCTAGACACAGACCATGCAAGTGTCACTGTACTTCTGCACTGGCAAAGCACCATGGGACAGAGAGACCACTCTTTAAATTGCCCGATCTATGGGACGCACTGGGGCCCGTGATTTGATTTGTTGGTTGAGGACAGAGGGACTTCCCCACTAGCACTTTGACAAACCAAAACCTTCTGTTTAGCACTCTTTTCTGTTATGCTCGATGTTTTTTGTTTGTTTGTTTGTTTTGTTTTTGTTTTTTTCCAGCTGACAAAAATCATGTGGATACAAAGTATCCTCAAAAGAGTTCCGGAACACTGCTTTGGTATCGGTTCTGCTGGCATACGTTCTAACCACAGGTGGCCGAAAAACAGAACTGTCACCCTAAAACAGGAGAAAAAAAAGTAGCCATACATGTCTGAGCCAGCAGAAAAGCCTGCTCACAATCCTCTCTCCATACAATGGGTCATGTCGACTCCTTCGCTGAGAGGAATTGGGATAACTGCAAAATGTGGGATGAGTTTTCTCTTGAAAATGTGGCTGGGGATCAGCCAAAAAAAAAAAAAAGCTGACTTTTGATTAAACGTTCTTTTTGACTATGTTATCCTCCTCCTCCTTCTTCTTCTTCTTCTTCTTCTTCTTCTTCTTCTTCGTCTTCTTCTTCTTATTATTTATTTCTTGCAGACAGATGGCTTTTTAAGTAGGGTAAACCTGCATCAATACAACTTTTGTTCGTTCAGATTGTCACTTTGGAAAGAAACTGCTTTTAGAGGTCTGTTGCATACTTTGATATAAGAGTTTCGGGCATGGACACACACACACACACACACACACACACACACACACACACACACACACACACACACACACACACACACACACACACACACACAAATCCAAACAGAGAGCGCGAGAACATAAGGTTTTGATGAGCGTATGTGAGCATGTGAGAGGGGGAAGGGTTAAGGATGTGGGGATGTCTGTTAAAGAAATGAACCAGCGAAGCAGACGTATACGATTTACCCACTACCATTAACTTGCAGGGGGAAAACATTTTTCAGCAGAGTGAGTCAAAACAGATTTAAGTTGTAATAATTAAAGTATTAGAACACTAATCCAGAAAGCTCAAAGGAAATGACTAGTATCCAGATGAATGGAATCTATTTGTACATAGTGCATACAAACTTAGAAACCGCACAGGAAAGGACCAGCATTAAGATGAATGAAAACCGATTCGTTCATGGTGTACACTAACTTAGACACCAGACAAGGAAGGATTAGTATTAAGATGAATGGAATCCACTCGTACATGATGTGCGTTAACTTAGGCTGCTGGGCCATATAAACTCACGTCTCATGCCTCACAGCACCCACGCGCTCATCCGACACCCAGTCCACAGCCACAGCCTGGTCGGCCCCGCCGCAGCCTCAGGCACCGGCAATCCACAGGGAGCAGTCAATGTCAAGTCGTCAAGAGGCAACCCACTGGAGGAGACACTGCACTGCTGCCGAGTCACTTCGGTGGTGTTCAGTGGCGCCTGTTCTGATCTAACATACGCAGGACACCACCTACTAAGCCCCCTACTGACGACAATAATTGCTTAGTCGCGGAGCCGGCGTGAGTGAGCTCTCCCTCCGGAGGGCGCCACCACGTCCGTCCAACGACAGCCCCCATGGACTCGCCGATACCGGTGACCCCCGACGGAACCAAACCAAGGCCACAGACGTGGAGAGGACATCGAAATTGAGGTCACCATGAGAGCAGGGCATGAAGGGCCACAGAATTTGAGACATTTTTTTTTTAATGCTGATCGATGAGAATGAGGATGATTAAGATGATGCTACGGATTTCCATTCGGTCTGAGAGACTACATGACAGGGCTGTACTCTACGCTTCCTTTCATAATATATCCTGGCGTCAACCAGGCCTGAGAGATACAGGCACCTGCAGTGTTGGTCAGGAAATTTGAGCAACACTCTCAGAAACGCATCCATTAAGTGGATGAAACTCGACTGTGTGGTCCCAGTCTTCCAACTGAGTCCCGCAGCAAACTCAACTCTGGGTAGGAGCGGTCGGGGCAGGCAAAAAACCCACATGACTCTGATGGGATTCAGTCCGCGACGCTAACCACTTCGCCACAGTTGGGTTGGCCCAGGCAAGGCCCCTCCCCTGGAATCCTCGTGTGCCCTGACTACAAGGACAACGAATGAAGGCACAAGTTTGGGGATGCTTGGCACAGATTCTGACTGCACCAAAAGGTAACTTAATCGATTTATTTCTTCATTCTTGTCATCCACAGCCCAGCCAACCAGTTGGCCACAGCCTATTCTAAGGGCTTCTGCACATGTACAGAGTAGCATAAAATTTGGTCCTGTCAGCAACACAAAATCAATACAACTTGTCTTTTTCCATGTTTTTTTTATCGATCTCATTTGCCATGCATTCTGGTACCACAACACAGAATTGACGCATGACGCGTGAGTAGCGTGGTGTGAGCTCCTGTGGCCCGGAGCATGACATGTGAGACGAGAAGCATGAGGCGTGAGACGTGACGCATGAGTTGCTATGGCCCAGCAGCCTTAGAAGACATACAGGAAAGGGTTAGTATTAAGATGAGAGAATCGAATCGTACAAGGCGTTCATCGGTGTCTCTACTGTGCCAAACATAGTTGCGGTCAAACCAACCCAAGCTGTCATACCAGACAATCTATTCTTCGTGACGTTCGTGAAGGCCTTGAACTCCTGGACCGTCTCTAAACTCACCAGTGAACCTCCACGTTTTTGGCACTGTTTTTCAGCATCCTGACGAGAAATCGATTCGCTTATGCTGAAGAAGTAACAACCCTCTCCAGCGTCTACCTGCAAAAGAAAAGGACAGGAGAGCCCATCGAAAAAAAGAAAAACAAAGTGACAATGCGTGCATGTTTTGGGGAAGAACACATTGACATGCTTTTTAGTTGATCCAGAAGTTCACCATCCCTATTCCCCCCTGCCCCCTCCCTCACCTTTCTCAGTCAGCCACCCTCCGCCATCCCCCCAACCCCATCCTGTGTGTGTGTGTGTGTGTGTGTGTGTGTGTGTGTGTGCGTGCGTACGTGCGTACGTGCGTGAGCGCGCGCGCGCGCGTGCGTGCGTATGTGCGTGCGTGTGTCGTCCCATCAAAGATTAGGGCGCTGAATTTTCACAGTAAAGTAAACCCAGTTCACGTGAACCTGAAGCAGTCTTAACTTGAGATCTGACAGGTTTGGCGGCGGCAGACACTGGGGATCAGCCTTGGCCACAGGACGACGTTGTGACTAGACTAGGAGAGTTAGTTGCAACGTGAGGCGATTGCAGGCGGAAATCTAAACGGATCTTAAGAGAGTTAAGTACTGTATCCGCTAAAATATATATACACACGAACCACAAGACCAAACACGACGCGTTTTTGACCTCTTAGGTCTTCTTCGGGCAAGATAAACAACACTCAGGATAACGAAATGAAGACTGACTCAATCTGACTCTTTTTGTGCCGAATTTGATGAGATACATGATTGCTCGTTCTTCGTTTTCACTGTCCTTGACTGAAGAAGACCTAAGAGGTCGAAACGCGTCGTGTTTTGTCGTGTGATTCCCTTGTTCTTGTTAAGCGTGTACTGTACTTAAACTTTTTAAAAAAAAAGCTTAAATGAAAAGAGGTTAAGGCTTTTTGACCTTGGGCATGAGTATAGTCCCTTGGTAGCTGGCCCTTAATTAATGGACCAGTGAGTGGTCATTTCACCTCAAGCAGACAAAAGCCATGTCAGGATTAGTCTGAAGTTTCTTATTCCTGTGAAACATCAGCGCCCTTCCTTCTGACCTTCTACCTCACTGTAATACCTAGACATAGGAGCGTCCTTCTCCCTGAAGGCCCAGATCTTGAAAGAGATCGCTTGTAGATAGTGGGAAGTTAACGGACTGTTTGTGTTGGCTCCAGAAAGATAAGTGAAGAAATAGAAAAGCACACAGAGGGAACAAGGGGAGAAGAGAAAAAGAATCTTTAGGTGAGTTGAAGGTCATTGTACCATACAAAGCTGTGTGCGAAAGAAACGAATGGAAATTATGGAAAAGGAAGTATTGATGGCTTTTGACTTTGTTGTCATTGTATTTCAGATGATATTCATTCACCCCCAAATTAAATAGGGAATGAGTTTGACAAAGAAAGCCCATTGTTCAAGGACGGGTTCGCTCAGGGTGAATGGAGTTGAACTGGATATGAGCTGTGTTTGTGTCTGGATGTGAACAATGTCGTATCCAGCTGGGGCTTCATCTGCCAGTCGCTAGCAAATGGCGTTGATAGAGGTTTTGCCGATTAAAAAAACAATAACAAACAAACCGAAAAAAGCCTAATTGGCCTATAGTGCCAAAGGGATCAATTAACCGTGCTCTTGAAAATGACTCACAAAACACAAGACATAATAGACATGTACAAAAGAAAGCGATGAACCAAAAAAGGAAAATTGTACTACAACATTCACTCTGTAAGTCAAGATAATCTTGTTTGTCATAACAGACAAAAGATAGGTCAATAATAAATCAAAAAGTAAAGGATGAGAGAGAGAGAGAGAGAGAGAGAGAGAGAGAGAGAGAGAGAGAGCGAGAGAGGTTTGACTTGGCTATGTTGTTGTTGTTGTTGTTGTTGTTGTTGTGTTGTTGTCGTCGTCGTCGTCGTAGTGGTACCCTGGTTAAAAACTCCAGGGATCATCCAAACAGCCCAAAGCATTTGAACACTATGGTACAAATGCATCAGCTCGCGATAGGAACATTACGTGCGCGACCGTATTTGACTACCCCGCCAATGGGCAGCCACACTCCGACTTTGGATTTTGGAGACTGATAATGTTATGCTATAGAGCTTGTCACAATGTGTGTATTTTGTTTCGAATCGTGACGGTGGAACAGTTAGGTTTCCAGAGTTCAATCCACCGGCTGCTATATTTGTCACGTGCTACACTGTACCTTTACCTTTCCTGGTCCACATCTATCAGAAGTGTAGTAGCCGACAAGGGGGCTCATCCTCGTGGTCCGCACACCTGAGAGATCAGATCACAGGGAAAGTGCTCAAACAGGTCAGGCCACACTGAGAATGAACAGTTTCCAGGCCCCTTCCAATCCTGGCACTCGCTGGGGTTTCACGTCTTCTGCATGGAGAGAGAACCGCAGTCTAAATTCATGGCAACTCCACACCATCATTTCCAGCAGAAAAGTACACAGACAAATGAGACTCTCGTGGGCTGGCTCCATCACCGAAGTCCTCAGGAAAGAGGAGTACAGGAGATTTGTGCATGCTGTACTCTTTCACCGACTCGTGTTAGAGGAGTCACACCGGCCGACAAAGATGGCGATCATCCTTGGGGTTCCTGTCCCATTTTAAAGTGCTCAGGAAAGATGACGTGATCGGGCGGTCTGGTGAGAGTGACGCAACTCTTGGCATCAGGGTTTGGACATGGCACGGGGCCAACCTGGCACCGGGCTTCCTGCAGGTGTTTTCTATGTATCCTGCACAAACAACAATTATTCACTTGTTGGCTCAAAAACGTGACCATGATGCAATGTCACTCAGTTCTTCATTTCAATATTTTGAAATTTCATCTCTTACAGTATATACAATGTAAAAGGGAAACACGTTCATGTTCTTTTTTTATCAGCAATCGCGTGCTTATCTATCGATCTGTCTTTCAGTATATGTATCTAGTTCTGTTGTCCTCTGTTTGTTCTGTATGAACTACCAAATCTATAAACCTATATCCGCTTTTTCTACTAATCTAACCATTTATCCATCTGTCACAAACTACCACAATCCACCCATCCATCTATCCATCCATCCATCCCATCACTCTCTGTATGTATGTATGTAGTATGTGTTTGTATGTATGTATGTATGCGTCTCTATATATGCATGTATGCATGCATGTAGGTATGTATGTATGTATGTATGTATGTATGTATGTATGTATGTATGTATGTATGCATGCATGCATGCATGCATGTATGAATGAATGTATCGTATGCATGCATGCATGCATGCATGCATGTATGTATGTATGCATGTATGTATGTTTGTAATGTATGTATGTATGTATGTATGTATTTTTTTAATATTTTCAATAATATCGTAATTTTAAAGAACGTGCTTGAGATTGTTTTTAGAGTGGGAGTACAATAGGTCCCCCCTTATTATCATGAACCTGGTTACCAGATTGATTGACATATGGAGAAGGCGCGGGTTGGGGGAAGGGGGGTGGGAGGACATCTAAAACTGCAAATGAATCATCATGTTCAGTCTCTGCCGTAACATTTAAGCCCATACAGCAAGGTAGGGTACGGTTAAGGTAGTAGCAGTAGTCCGTCGTCCGAAGCTGGAAACACACAGGACCCCCAAATGAGTCACAGTCGATGATCTGATTTGTGGGACTGAGGGGACGAGGCCCTGTGTCGTCTGCCCCTGGCAGCGGCGAGTCGCAGTCTTGTGTCCTCTCGGATACGATGGTCGCTGGTGCCATTGAACAGGTGAGGACCAATCGGGCGATGATCTGTCAGCAGACAAGGGGATTTCGCTGGCGGGACCTCTGGCGGCAAGGGTGCATGATGCGGCACCAACTAAGATTGCTCTTAAGGGTATCTTTGTATCGCTCAGTTTGGGCCTTTCCCCTCATGACGGTGGGCCCTTCCTGAGCGTTCCACCATAACGTCAGTTGTCTGGGGGGGGGATGCAAGCTGTCGTTCATTGTGATGACGTGCCCAGTCCAGCGTAGTGGTGGAGCCTTTGGCAACAATGGCCCAATGTTTGTCAAGCCAGCTGTTGTCAAATCTATTGGTTGTGAACTTTGTGTGTCTGGATTAGCCAATGTGTTAGAGTCTTGCGCAGCCCCCCCGCACGACAGAGTATGGAAACGGTTCACAGACCCGCCGACGATATTGCTTCCGGTCACCAGTGGTCAGTTGTCAATAGTGATATGTCACCCCCCCTTATGCCGTAGTGCGCACAAGAAAGGCAATCTCAACAGCCTTTGTGGATTGTCTTAAGCTTTATAGAAGTCTTAGGATCGGTCT
>JADBJO010030351.1:0-17991 GCA_016801955.1 Conus betulinus | reverse complement strand
GGGGGGAGAACAAACAGCCTAACGATTCTGCTTGCTCAGTATGATGATGCCTCATCCGTTACATTTACCATGCTTCATTGGTAACCATTGGCCACAGGGGAACTTTTTAAAGATATTAATGTGGGTGAGCCTTAAGTTCAAACAGAAAAAAAAAAATTGAGCTCGTTCAAAACCCTTAATACTGTGAATGTGTGCAGTCTCTCTGGGGCAGCAGGCGGTGGGGAGGGTATTTGACCTCCATTCTAAAATGACAGAGTGGGGGGAAAATGCAATCCTGGAAATTAAATGATATCACATGATGGGTTTGCTCTATTTCCTGAAGTTTTGGAAATGTGTGTGTGTGTGTGTGTGTGTGTGTGTGTGTGTGTGTGTGTGTGTGTGTGTGTCTGTCTGTGTCTGTGTGTGTTCTGTCTGTCTGTGTCTCTCTCCCTCTCTGTCTGTCTGTCTCTCCCTCTCTCTCTCACTGCCTCCCTCCATGGTCCAACTCTCTCTCTCTCTCTCCATCTCAACTCTCTCTCTCTCTCTCTCTCTCCTCCTCTCTCTCCTCTCGTCTCTTTCCACCCACCCCGCCCCCCCCCCTCTCTCTCTCTCTCTTTCTTTAAAAACCAGTTAGGTCCACCATTTGAAAATTCTGCGTACTAACCCCATTTCTCTCCGGTTCGACCACAAAATGTCCTGTGATGCCTGTTCCACAGAAATTGCCGGCACTGTTGCAGCCTTGACATGTTGGCTCTTTCCACAGCTGGCCTCTGCTGATCTCTTGGAATGACGTCATCAACGAGCATACACTGGGGGGGTTATGGGGTGGTGGTGGTGGGGGGGGGGGGGGGGGGGGGGGGGGGGGTTGAAGATGACTGCTAAGGCTGCAGAGATTGACTCTACGATATAAGTGTGAAGACGAGGAGGTCGGAAAACTGTATACCGCTGAGTTGTAGAGTTCTTTTCATGTTTATAGACTTATTCGGCGATTTTCTTTTTTTTTTTTTCTTTTTTTTTCTTCTTCGTTTTGATAAGTCTTTCTGCACTCAGTCTCTGTGTCTGTCTGTCTGTCTGTCTGTCTGTTGTCTGTCTTCTCTCTCTCTCTCTCTCTCTCTCTCTCTCTCTCTCTCTCTATCTCTCTCAAAACTACTACTATTGACACGCTATGTTAGTGCGTGCAAATATCAACATGTGAAAGATTGGTTTATACTGTACTCATGCAGCGTATGTGATTGAGCCAGAGTACTGCTCACATAATCATATGTACATTTCATTCTTCTTTCTTCTTTGTTTTTTTTTTGGGGGGGGGGGGGGAGGAAGGAAGGGATTGGTGGTGGGGTGTGGGGTGGGATGAGATCGATTAATGGTCTTCTTCTTCTTCTTCTGCGATTCTTCTTCTTCTTTTCGTTCTTCTTATTCCTCTTCTTCTTCTTCTTCTTCCATCAGTTTCTTCTGTTTTCTTCCTCCATCACTACCCACTCGTCATCTACATCAGTTTTCTTTTTTTTCTTTTTGTTTAGGGCAGTTTCTACTTTAACGAAGTCGGATTTCTGTTTTTCCTGTTTTCCTTCTCACCCTCCTCTCACGTTAACGAATGTCGGAGCTCTCCACTCTCGTAAGCTCTCTCCTCGCTCTCTAAAGAAGTCGCTCTCTCCGGTCTCATCCACTCTCCCCCCACCACCGCCCCCCACCCCTCTCCTCTCCACGAGTCTCTCACACCTCTGTCTCCCCAGCGCACTCGTAGCTTACCTTGATGATAACTGATTGATTGTAGTACGTTCGTTCTCGTTTTGCCCTGTAACCATATCATAAAAAACTGTAAAAGAAAGTGTAAAAATGTTGAAAAGATGGATGATGTTGTAGTTGTCTAATATCATCCTGAGCAGTTTGTTGTATGTTAATTTTTTACAAAGAGGATGATGTAACTTCTCTCAGTCTGTATCTCTTTCTCCTCTCTCTCTCACTCTCTCTCTCTTCTATCTCCTCTCCTCTCTCTCTCTCTATCTCCTTCAATAGGAGGATCGTCTTTTCTAGATCTGTGTGAGTGACTGATTTTTTTTTTCTTCTTTGTAATCAATTTTCTTTATTCTGTGTTGGTTGTTAGCAATCGTTTCTTTTTTTCCCTTTAAAGTCACCTACGCCTTAAAGTGGTTAATGGACGACTTTTTTAATGTTGTGAAGAAATGTGGGTGTGTGTTTTAAAAGTTTTGTAAGTGATCTTAGTCGCCTAGTCATATACTTAGTCCCTTAACGGGGCAAGGGCCGGATGAAAAAAAAAAAAGCTTGTGTTTGCTTATCTGTTACTTGGAAATAAAGAGTATATCATCATCCCACATCATCATAATCATCATCTATCATCATCATCATCATCCCTCATCATCCAAAAAGATGAGTAACTTCCTGGAGCGATTTTTGATTTAAGACACAAACATGCCAGTGATGTTCTCTCTCTCTATCTCTCTCCTCGCTCTATCTATCTCCTCTCAGGGTCCTGTTTCTCGTCTCGATCTCCACTATACCACTCTCTCCTCTCTCTCTCTTTTCTTTCTAAATTGAATCCCAGTATGTATTGCTATGTAGTTTAGTCACGAGTGTTTGCCCATTGCCACCTTTGTCTACCTATCTTTATTTTATGTTGTTAGACCCTATCAAGGCGACGGAACTGGATGTAAAAAAGGACCCTCAGGGCTCTATCTATATACTCCCGTAAATAAACAATTTATGTCTTGGTCTTGTCTTCTCTCTCTCTCTCTATCTCTTCTCCTCCTCTCTTCTTCTCATTCTCTCTCTATCTCTCTCCTCTCTCTCTCTCTCACTATCTGCTCTCTTCTCGCTCTCCCCACAACCATACAACAGCATTATCTTCACGCCAGTCCGATTCCTCACTGACTTCAAAAGGACCCAGTGTTGACATAAAACAAGAATGCCTGAACAAGATAAAGAATCATTCTTTGATGTGCTGCTCTGGAACAGGGCTGCCTCAGGTCCCTGGCCATTGTGTGTGTCTGAAAAGGGCTCGCTCAGGTTACCCTATTTTTTGCAGCCATGTGTGCTCTTGATACAGGGCTGCCTCAGGTAAACCTCGCCTGTGTGCTCTTGAACAGGGCCTGCTAGGTACCCATGGCCTGTGTGCTCTTGAACAGGGACTGCCACGGTTACCCATGGCCATGTCGTGATCTTGAACGGGTCTGCCTAAGGTACCCCTTGGCCTTCCTACACAGACACGTGCTGAATCGATCACAGCCCCGTCATGATGATTGATGACTTATCAAGTGCTCTTTCTGCAGGGTGGTGCTGTGTTCCTGAATCCAATTGTGTGTGTCTTCTGTTGCTGGGTGGTGTTTGTTTTGTGTGTGTGCGTGCGTGCGTGTGCGTGCGTGAGAGTGCGTGCATGGGCGTGCGTGCGGTGGGTCTTTTTTCTTTAGATGTGTGTGTGTGTAGGCTGCTAATATTATTAGGTATGCAGAGGATTCTATTATATGTCTTTCCTGCAGGCGTGTGTGCGTGCGTGTGTGTGGTGCGGTGGTGTGTGTGTGTGGGTGTGTGTTGTGTGTGTGTGTAAAAATAGTTAAGGTTACTGAGGCTTCAATGCTGTCTTTCGTGGTGGTGTGTGTGTGATCTTGTGTTGTGTGTGTAAGTGTGTGTGTGTGTGTGTGGTGTGTGTGTGTGTTGTCCTGTGCTCCGCCCTGTCCGTGTGTGTGGGTGTGGGTTGTTGTGTGGCGATGTGTGTGTGTGTAAACGATTACGGTACTGATGATGATTAGGGCTCTTCTTGCCCCCATACATGGGTGTGTGCCGTGAGGTGGGTAGTGGTGTGTGTGATGTGTGTGGGGTGTGTGGGGTGTGTTGTGGGTGATGTGATGTGTGTGTGTGTGCGAATTCTGTGCGCAGCTCACGTCAGGCACCCATGCAATAGCTGACGTTTTTGATGCGTGCATTTGTGGCTGCTGCAGGCAGTGATTTGCGCGTGCGCGCCGCGCGCGATGGTGTGTGTGTGGTGCCGTGCGTGCGTGCGTGCGTGCAGTGGCTTGTGCCGTAGCTGCCAAGTCCACGACGTGCACCTCTAGCCAAGCGTGCAATGCCGTGTAGTGGAGTGTGTGTGGTGTGTGTGCTGTCCGAGTTCCGGCAAGGCCCGCGCGTGTGTGTGCCCATGTGTGTGTGTTGCAGTTGCGCGAGCGCCGGTCAGGATGACACACCTCAGTAGCTGCCCTGCGTGCCATGTGTGTAGTGCGGCGTGTCTGTCTGTGTGGGTGTGACATACAGTTTTAGTATTTGTGAATAAACTTTTCATGACATAATGTATCATCCACCTGCTGTTGGATTATTCAGGGTTGTTATATTATCGTAAATTGTTAATGCGTTAGTTCTCGTTAGTCCCTGAAGCGCCAATGGAGCACCCCGTGCGGATAAAAAAAAGCACGTCTTGCTTATCAGGTTACCCCCCCACCTTGGGCATAAAATCAGCCAGTATAATATTCGTGTCGTAATGTCTCCTTCGTTTTTTTTTCTTGACCCTGTTTGTTCTTTTTCCTTTATCTTTGTTATAGACCAAGATGAACTTAGGTGGGTACACACACAACACAAAACCTACACACATGGTGCATGACACGTTTAGTGCCCACTCGCACGCACTATATTTTTTTTTCCTTAGTCAACCGCACGCTCGCCGCACGACGCGCAGTGCAGCACACACAATTTTTTTTAGAGACAGGATTGAATATATTAGTGGGGTTACCCACACTAATCCCACACACTTCACACACACCACCAGCATATCGTGCATGCTTGCGCGGCCACAACCGAAACTGTCACCACACAACACACACACATCGGTCTTAATTATAAAGCCTCCGTGACGTACCATAACGTTGTTCGTTGTTTTAATTCGAGGGTCTCCGACCACCAAACCCGGAAATGGACCTTTGCAAGAACAAAGCCCACATGGGCGGCTTGAAAGCGGAAAAGGCCCAGACACAAGTATATTGGCGACCGATTGCCCGTCCCGACACTAAACCCTAAGTTGGCTGTAATCGTTAGATCATGTATTGGTCAAATTGTCGTTTGTGAAAGCTATCGAGGGGGACTAGGATGGCTTTCATTCGGTTATTCTCACCTGTATGTAGTGTGATGTTTCTTGGAGGACCTGCAGAGCGGCCCACTCTCTCCTTCTCACAGCACTTGGACAGAAACTTGTTCGGTACCATCAGCGTCCAGCCATGAGATATTGTGTCTGTATGGGAGGCCCCTGCCATATCTGGTTTACTTCGATTTCATGCTTGTGCACCGATTTTAGCCCGTTTGTCATCATTGGTGTTTTTTTTGTTCACATTCCTTGCAGACACAGCGCGTCGCTAGTCGTGGTGCTTAGAAGGCAGGCGTTGAACCTGTGTGTTTTGGTTGTGCTTGTAGCGCGTAAGCTCTCTCTTGTGTCTCACTCTATGTGCGTTTACCAACTGTTTGTGTCGTCCTTCTGTTGTCTGTCTGCTCTCTTCTCCTCTCTCTCTGACTCACCAACACACGCTATGCGACACGCCTGGAGGGGTCACATGAGCACATGCACAGCAGTCCGAGCCCCTGTCCAACTTCCACAGTACGACACGCAAACCACACACGACATCAGTCGACTTCAGACACGACCCAATCCCACACCCATCGTGGATATACCTCTCACACCCACTCTACTTTCTCAACGTACTTATGCCTCAGCACTATCTCCTCTCAATCTATCACACGCACTGCCCCACAGTGTCGCAATTTTTATTCCTATAGTACACATGTATGCATGCACACAAAATGCCTCAAGGGTGACAGACACTGGACCACACCCAATCACACACAACACCAACACAAACCACACGACAACAAAGGATCAACGCTGCGTGCGACACACAAGAGCGCACCGCGCGCCGCATTTGCTGCTGCGCGTATTTGAATTGGCAGTCTGTGACACACCACACACAACACGAATACATCACAGTCCTCATCACACTCACTCACACATGGTGTGGTTCAAAACACATCAACACACACTTCCCTCCTACTCCGTCCTTTTCACCCCCTCTATTACTAATACACCACACAAATCTGGGGGGAATTAAGTTCCACCAATTCTCAGATGGGAGCCTAAAACGCCTCTGTTTGATTATCAGTCTCCAATGCAAATTAAAAAAAAAAAAAAGGAAGATCCCTAGAGCATCCTCAAACCCAACAAAATAAACCTATTCTATTTATATTCTTCTGGATCCCCCCTAGACGGAAAAGTACAGACATCATATGAAGATCTTGTCACTGATGGCTCACAGTTCGTAGTTGCTAATGAGCAAGATGTGCTGTCTATCTAGTCATAGATTTGCCAAACCGGCCCTGAGAAACTCCTCGTATCTTGGTAAAAACTTTTCCATATTTATGTTGCCTAGAGCTCATTGCCATTTGTGTCTTTGGAATTTAGTTTACAGAGCTTGCCCTGAATTCTTGTGAATTTACTCTGTTTAACTGTATTGAGCATTTTATGTTGGTTCTGGGTGCGCCATGTCCCATATAATGTCCAAAATTTCACTTGAGATCAACGTACTAGAAATTAACCATATCATTCACCTTTTATCACTTTTTTTGTTTTATTATTAGGGATACATGTATGCTCTTCTAATTGCTTGTCCTGGGACCATCCTACAGTGGAATTGGATCATGGTAACAGGTGTGAACACACGGCAGCACAGCATAGCAAAAAGAGAGCAGCGAACACGCCCCATTGCGAAAGCACCAAATAGTCCCTATAAGTACTTCTCGACCATCCGGTCAGGCTGCGAGTGATGTTAAGTGAAGCGGACGACTGAGAAAAGCTGTTCCAACGAGTACTGTTTAAAAAAACTCGGAATCTCAGTATTATCATAACGTATGGATCAGTTCTGGAAACACGAATACGAACACCAAAAAGACCTATTTGTTACACTCATAGACATAGAAATTCATGAAGCTTAATGTCAAGATACATTTTAATGGTCACTGAAAATCGCAAAATTCGCAGTAGAAAATATTAGTGTATGTGGGAAGCTACACTTAAGTGTTTCTAAACATTTGTTTAATATGGCCCACAAACAAAGAACTGGCTTTCATGGTGTAGTGGTAAATTGACTACAACGACTCGATGATGTAAATCAATCTCTAAAAATAATGAATGATTATGCAGTTTCTTCCCTCTAGGCTAGTGTGAGTCAATGTTTCCAAAAGGTTCTACTTTACAGAGGGGTCCAGTTGGCATTATGTCTTTTAATTGGGTTTAAGTTTGTTTTATTATTTTGTAACACAGGTAGTATTCAAAGTTCCACACTGTTACCCACTTTCCCCATACCTACCACCGTTCAGCTATACATAAGCTACGATCCACATACCACAATATACACCATTACCACATTGTTGATTACACCACTCTACACGTGAGAAGGACCAATTAACATCAGCGGAACACACCACATAATCTCACACAAACGTCTGTGTAGTTGTACCTACCAGCACCATTTGACATACACTAAAAGTACTCTTACACTTTCGCGCGTATTATTCTGAACACCAACTTGCATTACATGGAATTTTTGGACCACCATCACATCCCGACTGACTGAAATACTCCAATATTTATTGCTAAGAAAATCATATGGCTTTGATACTGACAAAGCATCAATGGACAGCCCCAGCTTTCATCTACAATTTTTCCCCACAGCGTGATGCCACACCACAACTAACCTCTCCACACACCACCACGCTCAACCCCCCCCCACACACACAACCACATCACCATGACACACCACCACACACAAACACACACACACACACACCACCTTCAAGCACTTTCTACGCTCATCTCCCTAGTCTGTGAGCATCATGATGCTACATGTCATGTACTCATCTTTGCTTCATAGACTAGCTACTCAGTGAATGTCATCACTACAGGCTTATGACATAAAATTAGAAATGATTGATACAATCTGCTGTTATTATTTTTTTTACATGGTTGCAGTTAATTTATTTGTGTTTTTGTCAATGTCATAATCACCATGCAGAGTGTGAGCTTGCTTTGTTAACCATTGAAGTGTGCCCTTCATTCTGTGTGTGCTATGGACTAGGCCCTGTTGTGTCCAGTCTCAGCTTCGCATATGCATTCATGTTTTGTGAGAGATTGGTCATGCTTCACTCGTAAGTGCTGCTTATCTAGTCGAATTATACTTTAGGCTCTTTTGATGATGGATCTGATTTGGTCAGAGTTTGAGATGATCATGTGTGGGAAGTATTGTTATTTCATGGCGTCATTTAGCTATTTCAAGTGTTTTCCTCTTTGTTTACAGAATTGTTCTTCCCACTGAGACTACTAAAATTTAATGGCTGTTAGGACCAGTGCTTTCGCATAACTGGTGGTGAAGACTGAGCTTTCAGCCCATTTTAGACTCTACGCCAACATAGAGCTCTACATTGAAATATATACACTGGGATAAGAGTGGCTCAATCAGCTATATGTTCACTGGCATAAGAGTGGCTCAATCAGCTATATATACACTGGGATAAGAGTGGCTCAATCAGCTATATGTACACTGGGATAAGAGTGGCTCAGTCAGCTATACACACTGGGATAAGAGTGGCTCAAACAGCTCTATATACACTGGGATAAGAGTGGCTCAGTCAGCTATATACACTGGGATAAGAGTGGCTCAAACAGCTCTATATACACTGGGATAAGAGTGGCTCAGTCAGCTATATACACTGGGATAAGAGTGGCTCAGTCAGTTATATACACTGGGATAAGAGTGGCTCAAACAGCTCTATATACACTGGGATAAGAGTGGCTCAGTCAGCTATATACACTGGGATAAGAGTGGCTCAAACAGCTCTATATACACTGGGGATAAGAGTGGCTCAGTCAGCTATATACACTGGGATGAGAGTGGCTCAAACAGCTCTATATACACTGGAATAAGAGTGGCTCAGTCAGCTATATACACTGGGATAAGAGTGGCTTAATCAGCTATATACACTGGGATAAGATTCAGATTCAGATTCAGAAAACTTTTATTATCTCTCGTTACAAGAGAAATTACATTTGTGACTGCTGCCCTAAAAGTTAAGACATACATATTTATAGTTACAAACGTGACACTGAAAACTAAAATTACTTTCAAACAATAAAACATGCGTGTAACACCAAAATGGGAATTTCAGTCTTTCTCCTTTTTGGTAGTGCAAATAAAGTATGCACTCAGCCACTCATAATATATATATATAATAAATGTGTGCACGTATGAGAGAGAGGGAGAGGAGAGAGTGATTTATCATTAAAAATCATTAAGATAAGACATATTCCAGACATTTCTATTCCTCACTGTTCCAGGACATGCACACATAACACACAAACACACCCACACTCCAGCATCTCTATACTTTCCCGCTTGCTCACAGACATACACACCCGCGCACAAGCTTGTGTCACAGTGATCCACCGCCTCGTCTTACACGCTGTGTTTGTTTAAAAGCGCAATGGATTTGAACACAAAGCTCTTTTTTGTGCGCATCAGCTTAGCTCTGGGGACACAAAATCGTCCTGCCTGATGGAAGGAGCTCAAAACTGTCGCGCAAGCGTATGCCCACTGTCACTAACAATCGCACGAGCCTTGTTGACCGCACGCCTTTCATACAACTCACTCATACTCTCCTGTCTCTCACCAACAATCTTACCACAGATGTTCACAACGCTATCCAAGAGTTTGCTGTTTTTCAAATTAAGATTTCCATACCAGCAAATGCATGAAAAAGTCAAGCAATAAAACTCCTGTAAAATGTTTTAAGAATTTTTGGCTGGACATGCAGATTCCTCAATTTGCGTAGGAAATGCATTTTGGTTTGGCATTTTTTGTATGCGGACCTGGTGTGTGTATTGAAAGAGTGGCTCAAGCAGCTATATATACTCTGGGATAAGAGTGGCTCGATCAGCTATATACACTGGGATAAGAGTGGCTCAATCAGCTATATATACAGCAGTTGGGATAAGAGTGGCGCAATCAGCTCATTGAGTGAAGCCTTCTGATATTGTCACTTTCTGTTGCTGTGTGCTTAAACCGCTGCTGTTCCTTCTCCAGTTTGTATAGTAGCTAACTCTTGTTTTGTTAGCTATGTTATTCATAGTAGTAAATTTTGCATCTTCTCAGGCACTGTCTTCTTGTCTTTTACAATGCTGTCATAGCTGACTGACTCAGCTCTGGTCTTGTCTTTTAAAATACTGTCATAGCTGACTGACTCGGCTCTGGTCTTGTCTTTTAAAATGCTGTCATAGCTGACTGACTCGCTGGTCTTGTCTTTTAAAATGCTGTCATAGCTGACTGACTCGGCTCTGGTCTTGTCTTTTAAAAATGCTGTCATAGCTGACTGACTCGGCTCTGGTCTTGTCTTTTAAAATGCTGTCATAGCTGACTGACTCGGCTCTGGTCTTGTCTTTTAAAATGCTGTCATAGCTGACTGACTCGGCTCTGGTCTTGAATTTCAAAATGCTGTCATAGCTGACCGACTCGGCTCTGGTCTTGAATTTTAAAATGCTGTCATACCTGACCGACTCGACTCTGGTCTTGAATTTTAAATGCTGTCATACCTGACCGACTCGACTCTGGTCTTGAATTTCAAAATGCTGTCATACCTGACCGACTCGACTCTGGTCTTGAATTTTAAAAATGCTGTCATAGCTGACTGACTCGACTCTGGTCTTGAATTTTAAAATGCTGTCATAGCTGACTGACTGACTCGACTCTGATCTTGAATTTTAAAATGCTGTCATAGCTGACTGACTCAGCTCTGTATGCTCTCTGCCTGGATGGGGTCCATCATCTTCACTGTTCTGCCCCCCCCCCCCCCCCCCCCCCCCCATCCCCCCCCCCCCCCCCATCTCCCATGCTGTCTCTCTCTCACCATCTCTCCCTCTCCTTCTCCCTTGCTCTCTCTCTCTCTCTCTCTCTCTCGCAATCTTCCCTGCCCCCTCTCCCCCTCCTCTCCCCTTGCTCTCTCTCTCTCTCTGTGACCATTCCCCCCCCCCCCCATCCCCCACTCCCCCTTTTCTTTCCCCCTTCCTCCCTCCCCTTCTCCCCCCTGTTCTTTCCCCCCACCCCCCTTCCCCTCTCTCACTTGCACTCTCATGCCTGCTTTTTTGAGGTTATTTCTTTCGATACCACTTCTAGGTTTTGGCAGTGGTAAAGTCGTGTAGCAACTCCCCACCATCACTATGTTTGTGAGATATTAGACCTATTATTTTACATCCTACTTTGTCAGCAGTAAGGATTCATTTGATCTTTGTTACCTGGAAACAATATGAAGCTCTGATTCACTATCTCATGTACACATATTACTCTCAAGAATAGGGACTATAATTTTTGCATTGCATGTGTGTCTGCATGTAACGTAGGAGTACTTGTTTGATCAAGGCATCACGGTACTGTTAACAGGAAGTCAATCCTGCATTGCGGCCCTGGAGGTGGCCAGCAGCATTCTGGGACAGCTGTATTACCCAGTGGAGCATATCGCCTGGCTGCGCGAGACAAAGAGGTGTTGCCAGGCAACTCGGGTTTCTTGTGGCTGATAGGTCTGGTCATATGGGCCACCACGTTGGTCATAGAGATCGGCAAGTAAAGTCATGCATTGATGTTCCGTGTGTGAGTGTTACAGTTGTTACTGACCGTTCTGTTTCATTATAACATGTTACTAGTTTTAGTAGTTTACTTACTGATAGTACAGCTTCATTATGACATAGTATTAGTTTTATAGTCGTTACTTACAGTTCAGCTTCATCATAATACAGTATTAGTTTTATAGTCGTCACTGGCAGTTCAGCTTCATTATAACATGGTACTTGTTTTATATCATCGTTTCTGACAGTTCTTCATTGTAGCAGAACACTCATTTTATAGTCGTTGCAGGTAGTTCTGCTTCATTATAATATTGTACTAGTTTTGTAGCTGTTACTGACAGTTCTTCATTATAACATGGTACTAGTTTTACAGTCGTTTATTGACAGTTCTTCATTTATAACATGGTACTAGTTTTACAGTCGTTATTGACAGTTCTTCATTATAACATGGTACTAGTTTTAAAGTTATTACTGACAGTTCTTCATTATAACGTGGTACTAGTTTTATAGTTATTACTGACAGTCCTTCATTATAACATGGTAGTAGTTTTACAGTCGTTACTGACAGTTCTGGTTCATAACAACATGGTACTGGTTTTATAGTTACCTAATGTTCTGCTTCATATAAGTCTGTACCAAGCCAGCAGCATCTTACAATGATACATTTAAATATAAGGATGCCAACATTTCCTGGAAACATGTGAATATGCTTGTGGGCGCCCTGTGCTCACAGCGGAACTGTATCCTCACAGCAGCCCCACACAGAGCATGTTGTGTTCATGTTGGGCACTTTTGCAGATTACTCACAAATATATGTAGTGTGATTAACTCTTTCATTCCTGCTTTTCTATGAACCGTTACCTCCTCTTGGTCCTAGATTCCTATAATGCGAGTATTCCCTTCATTCCTGGATTTAGAGAAAGAAAAAAAAAAGTGTAAATAAGAACTGCCCCGTATGCAGTAGCAAACCGACCAGAATAGAGTGACGACCATTTTCCCACGCTGTAGGGGCCATCTGGCATCCATTTCATTCATAAACACTGCTGCACGAGCGACCCGGTCATGACATGCACTGATGACCTGACTCGCACAAAGTTCAAAGCTCTTAGTGCGAGATCCAATTTTCCGGGCTGAAGGAGGGAAAGGAGGAATTTGTGTGCTGCCCAGTTTTCCGGGCTGCAGGAAGGAAGGGTAGGATTTATGCAAACCGAAAAAACCAGGTTGTAGGGATGAAAGACTTAAATGCACTGAGTACAGAATCCACAGCAAAGAAAGGACGTCTTTCAAGGAAACAGGATCTCTGTAAGGAAACGCAGTACTGCACCCTCCCCATCTGATGAACCCAAGTATCATCTGCTTTTCCTGCTTCAGTGACAGTAATTCACCCTCCCTATCTGATGAACCAAGGCATCATCTGCTTTTCTTGCGTTCAGTGACAATGGGGTCAGTGCCTCCATCTGCACTGTCCCTGGTCACTATGAGAGAGAAAAACCATGAGAGAGAGCCCTCATGCCAGCAAGTACAGTAAACAACATCTTCCCATGCATGGGAATTTCTCTGAAGGCACATGCATGCTGGAACTGGCTCTGTGACGGACAATATATGTCATGTGCATGGCTGTGGGAAAGAGTGAGTAGGCTACATCCTCAAGGCAGTGTGCATTGCTGTTAGCTTATGGTCAGCTGTTAGTGTAAGGGCCCCCACATGGGCTTTTTCTTGCAGAGTCTGTCTTTCAGGGTAATCATCCATCTTGCTCTGTTTGTCTGTTCTCTGTCCTGACAGAGGTGTGGTCAAACTGAGGGCCAACTCCATCAAGGTCTACCGTCTGAAGAAACAGAAACACCTGGAGAAGACCGAGGACATGTAAGATTGGGTGGTGTCCATCTGTCTGTATAGGAAGTTGAGACTAGTGAGAGAGTTTGTGTGCCTGCTTAATCACATACAGAAACACACACATGCACACATACACACACACTCTCACACACACACACACACACACACGCATGCATGCACGCACTGACACACACACGCATGCACGCACACTTGCACGTACACACACACACACACACACACACACACACACACACACACACACACACACGCACAGAGCGACAATTGTCCATGTCTCCCCTCAGTGGAATAACACAATGGTGTGCTGTACCTCAGATGAAAAGCAGTCCTAGAGAACTACAGAATTCACTTTATCAGTGTGGTGTCAAAAACCAGTTGGGTTACTGTGTAGGTCAGGCATCCCAAGCTCTGTCCATCACACCCATTCCAGCTGTTTTCTTAATGAATTTTTAAAAACTTCTTTCGTTTTTTTTTGACAAAGATTTACTATTCCGCCAAATGAAAGGGACAAACAAATTACAAGAGAAAACATGACACGTTTCTGCCTCTATGTTCTTCTTCAGGCGAGACAAAACAACACACAAAACAATGAAAACAAAGCATGAACAATCGCTTATCTCAGCAAACTGGGTGCAAAATAGATGTTCTTCCTTTTTGATTTTCCTCTAACCCCTTTGCACTGACCTCAAAGCATAGCAGTGAATGTGACAAAGCATAAATGGACTAGCTAGTTTTTAAAGCGAGGTGACAGCATAAATGGACCAGTCCGCATGCAGCAACGCCTTGTTGAAGAACCTGAGCCTGTTCTCGTGATTCTCCTCAGGGAAGTGAGCTCCCAGCAGACCCAGGAGATTGAAGACAAGCTGAAGAAGCTGGCCATGGAACAACAGGACCTGCTGCTGTCTGTCGTCCAATCGGCCGCCGACCTGGTCAACGCCATCAGCTGGCTGCCCAAGGGGTTCCTGTGGTCGCAGAAGCTGTCGCCATCCATCAACGGCGTGTCCGGCATTGTGGCCACGCTGATCATGTTGTACAGGAACTGGCCGTCAAAGTAGAGTGTTGAGTGACTTGTTTTGTGCCTGGTGTTGTTTTGTGGTGTCAAGGGATGTGTGGTCTTAGTGGGAGAGGGAGGGTGTATGTGTGTGGCCAAGTGTGGGGGTGAGGGTGTGTGTGTGTGTGTGTGTGTGTGTGTGTGTGTGTGTGAGAGTGTGGGGGGTTGTGTGTGTGTGTGTGTGTGTGTGTGTGTGTGTGTGTGTGTGTGTGTGTGTGTATGGATGTGTTGTCTTTAGATATTCAGAGCTGCCAAGTTATCAAAAGCACAAAGTGTTGCAATTTGACATTTTATTGTAGCATTTTTATCGTTTTAAGTGTGGCATGTTGACGTTTTAAGTGCAGGATTTTGACATTCCAAGTGTAGCCTTTTGACTTTTTTTTTTAAGCGTTACATTCCAAAATTAAGTGTAGCACTTGTGCGTGTTGCTACAAGTCAGAACCAGTGGCACTTTGAGTTGCACTTCACTTCGCACGCAACACGATGGTGGACTAAATGACAGAAATCTCACTATTTATAGCACAGTTTTGATTTGACCCACGAAAAAATCCAAATGTCCAACAACGAAACCAATTGATAAAGTGGGAAAATCACAATCGTCTTAACTCTTTCTATACTAAGGAATGAATGCATATCTGGTCTTTAAGTTTACAAGCTTTGTATACTAAGGACCGTATATGCGATCCAAAGCTTTGGAATTTTTCTCCGAAGTGGGCGAAGCTTTGTACGAAACTAATTGTTACAGATAGCTTCTGCATATTAATTAGAGTGCAGATGTACTGGTACTTAGGCTTTGCAAGCTGAATGCTCGCGAGCAGATGCTTTTCACACCACATCACCAGCATGGTTTGGCTTGACCTGGCAAACGTAGCGTCGTCTGCAACACCGTCAAGCATGCATGGTTGAAAGAAACACTACAAATCGTCGCAACAATGTGACTGAAGCCCTTGAATTGTTGAAAACAGTTTGAACAATTTCAGGGCATAGAATCAGTTAATGTAAATTGTTTTGTTCATAGGGTGTGCACCACCCCTATTTTTTACATGACACGCAAAATCTCATTTTCTCTGTCATGGCATACTGTCTTACGAAATAGATAGAAAAATAACTTTGCTGTATTGTTTGTGGTTTCTTTATCATTTATAAACATAACTTGAAAAAATCACAAGTCTGTGTTCATGCATTATTTTAAATGATTTAAGAAAATATATATATATATAGAAATGGTCAGTTTCTGGGGGAAGTAAGGGGAGATAATGGCCTAGAATGAGTTATGAGATTTTTTCTTTCACTTTTCCATCCTCATCTCTCCAGACTGAAACTGGTCCATAACTGGGTGAAAGACGTCTTTGCTGCAAGGATCTAGGTTGTTCTGGATTCTGTTTTAGCTGCTGTTAGTCTGTGAAGATGTGTCTATTTTTCACTTTTAAGATCGTTAAGTAGTGGTGCAACATGACCTCACAGAGTGTTGCAGCGTGGCACAGTCAACGAAGTCACAGCATGTCAGGCCCAAAGTGTAGTACAAGGCAGTTGTGTTAATGCTGTGAAAGTACAAGCTTTGGCTTTCACTCTTTTTCTTGCCATCTACCATGTCTTCAGAAGGTGTTACCCGGTGACTCATTGCGCATACAAATTATGGAAATTCGAACTAGCCCTGGGAGAGAGAAGGGGAGGTATTATATAAATAACGCCCCCCCCCCCCCCCCCCCCTTACCCCTCTCCCCAGTCTTTCACTCAGCCAGTATAAAGTCAATCCATCCACCACAGTCGCTGCAGAGTTGGTTGGGACAGAAAGTTGCAGTCAGACTCATTAATTTGTCAGTGACAGCTAAGCCCCCCCTCACACACACCCCCCTCCCCTCCCCTCTCCCCCATTCTTCCTTCTCTTCCACAGATTTGACAGAGATCTGATGGGACCAATGCATGCATGTGTTTTTGTTCGTGAGTGCATGCATGTGAATCGTTGATCAGGACTGTGAAGTGTGTTTGATTACAACTGTGAAGAGCTTGTGTGGAGTCGAAAACGCTCATGTAGAGAGCCATGAGCCTTCATATGAGGTGGTATTATGAAAAGTGGTATTATGTGTATCACTGTCTTTATTACTGTAAGTAGGGACATCCATCTGGTGCTCACATTTCCTGTGTATCACTGTCTTTATTACAGTCAGTAAGGACATCCATCAGGTGCTCACATTTCCTGTATATCACTGTCTTTATTACTGTAAGGACATCCATCAGGTGCTCACATTTCCTGTGTATCACTGTCTTTATTACTCTAAGGACATCCATCAGGTGTTCACATTTCCTGTGTATCACTGTCTTTATTACTCTAAGGACATCCATCAGGTTCTCACATTTCCTGTGTATCACTGTCTTTATTACAGTCAGTAAGGACATCCATCAGGTGCTCACATTTCCTGTGTATCACTGTCTTTATTACAGTCAGTAAGGACATCCATCAGGTGCTCACCATTTCTGTGTATCACCGTCTTTATGACTGTAAGGACATCCATCAGGTGCTCACATTTTCCTGTGTATCACCGTCTTTATGACTGTAAGACGTCCATCAGGTTCTCACATTTCCTTTGTATCACCGTCTTTATGACTGTAAGGACGTCCATCAGGTGCTCACATTTCCTGTGTATCACCGTCTTCATTACTGAAAGGACATCCATCAGGTGCTCACATTTCCTGTGTATCACTGTCTTTATTACTGAAAGGACATCCATCAGGTGCTCACATTTCCTGTGTATCACTGTCTTTATTACTGAAAGGACATCCATCAGGTGCTCACATTTCCTGTGTATCACCGTCTTCATTACTGAAAGGACATCCATCAGGTGCTCACATTTCCTGTGCAACTGCCACTCTCCTCCATGGACTTTTATCTTGATGGGAATCAGAATCGGTACATGCATGATACAGTGCAGATGGGAAGCTAATTGTGATGGGAATCAGAATCGGTACATGCATGATACAGTACAGATGGGAAGCTAATTGTGATGGGAATCAGAATCGGTACATGCATGATACAGTGCAGATGGGAAGCTAATTGTGATGGGAATCAGAATCGGTACATGCATGATACAGTACAGATGGGAAGCTAATTGTGATGGGAATCAGAATCGGTTCATGCGTGATACATTACAGATGAGAGCTAATTGTGATGGGAATCAGAATCGGTACATGCATGATACATTACAGATGGGAAGCTAATTGCTGTGAAATGTATGTTTATATAGCATGTAAAACGTTCGTGTAAAGCTTTGTGAGCTTACAGAACAAGAGGCATGTAAAATATCTCTAATTACTGTCATTATTACAGTTGATATTATTATTGTAGTTGTTGGGAGGGCAAGGCTTTTTTTTAAATCATCCATCAGCATTTAATTACCACTCTGATGTTTACTAAAAATGGTGAAAGTCTTTGGGTTCGTTTCCTCGTGGGACCTTTTAA
>JADBJO010030350.1:15000-17992 GCA_016801955.1 Conus betulinus | reverse complement strand
TTTTTGGATGGGTGGTCAAAGGGCCGAGGGAAGGATGAAGGAGCATGAAGACAGGAAAGACGACGTGAACAGGAGAGGGGAGGAGTGTGCACAATGAAACAGGAGAGGGGAGGAGTGTGGACAATGAACTGGAGAGGGAGGAGTGTGGACAATGAACCAGGAGAGGTGAGGAGTTGTGGACAATGATGACAGGAGAGGGGAGGAGTGTGCACAATGAACAGGAGAGGTGAGGAGTGTGGACAATGAACAGGAGAGGTGAGGAGTGTGCACAATGAACAGGAGAGGGGAGGAGTGGTGGACAATGAAGAACACACGTGCAGCTGGAAAACAATGTGTTGTATGATCTGTATGCACCTTAGGCAAGCAAAAACAGTAAAATGTACAAATATAAAACAATGAAAAAAGAACAAATAAATGAATTATAAAAAAAAACAACAGAGTTCAAAGCCCTACACTAGGGGATTTAAAACAGTGCTGGTGATATGGAAATACTTCAACAGTCAGCCATCAGTTCTACTCTCAAGAAACTCCAGGTTGTTGATGACTCAGCTGATCTTTTCTTTATAAAGGAGTTAAACTTGAAGACCACTTCAGCAAAGAGAAAGGAGGAGGAGGAGGAGGAGGAGGAGGAGGAAGAAGTAGAAAGGGGGGAGGCTGAAGGGAGGAGAGGGGTGTAGGAGAGGAGAAGAACAGCAACGGAATGAGTATGAGGAGCAGGAAGAAGAAGAAGAAAGAAGATGGATGACGACGATGATGATGAAAATGGGAAAGAAGAAGATGAAGAAGAAGAAGAAGAAGATAAAAGAAGTTGTTGTAAATAACACATACAGAAGGAAAAGTGAATGAAAAGTAGAGCCATACAGAATTAATGACAGACCTTGAAGCACGTTAAAACGAAACACTGTGTCCACTATCCTAGCACCCACATTCTTCAAGACAGGGGAGCATACAAACAGCGGGGGAAAGAAACCCTGGAGAACTGGACAGGTCTCTGCCAACTGGTGCGTGTCTGATCAGTGCACACAGCGTCCTGGTGATACTGAGGACCACAGAGGTGATGACGTGCTGGCAATATTACTGACAGCTCCCCGCTGATCTCCTTGCCTGGCCTGTCAGACACCGCGAGGGACATATCGATGAGTGGTGATCAGGTCTGCTGTCCTTGTTGTGATCTGATTCTTTGCCCCTCGTGTTCTGTTCCTCTGAGAGAGAGAGAGAGAGAGAGAGAGATGAGAGAGAGAGAGAGAGATGAGAGAGACAGTGACAGAGAGAGAGACAGAGACAGACAGACAGACAGAGAGAGACAGAGACAGAAACAGGGACAGAGACAGAGACAGAGACAGAGACAGAGACAGAGAGAGAGACAGAGAGAGAGAGAGAGAGAGAGAGAGAGATTCCTAAGTGTGATAAACAAATATTCATATCTGATTTGCGATCGAGTTCTAACTCTCCCTGTCTCACCACAAGTCATGTTATTAAGCACGGTTATATTAAGAAGTTTTGTGAAAACGAATGTATTAATCCATCACTAACTCAAGTCAAATGAAATCAAGTCAAGTCC
This sequence comes from Conus betulinus, assembly GCA_016801955.1. NCBI lineage: Eukaryota > Metazoa > Mollusca > Gastropoda > Neogastropoda > Conidae > Conus > Conus betulinus. The sequence goes on along the minus strand of JADBJO010030350.1, from coordinate 16,431 downwards.
AGAAAAGAACACTTTATTTAATATTCCTTTCACTAAACTTTTTTAAAGGTTAAAAGCCCTCCAATAAGTACAAATGACATGTGAGTGACTCTTGGCTCTGGGCGTCATGTGGCGCACTGTCACACACCAGGTTTGGCCATGATGCCAGGCTGTTTTTTTTCTTCTTTGTCTCCAAGGAAGAGGAGACACATAGCTTTTCCAAACCACTTGATTCAGGATCTGGTACTGCATAGTTTTGGGTGACTATGGCCCAGTGGTCCCTCATTCCACATGAAACATATGCCTGTGTTTCATTCTTTTCACTTTCAATGTGGAACGTGGATACTGCCTGCATGAGTTCCTGTTTTTTGTGTCTTTGATCCCATGCAAAAGCCCGTCTGGAGAGAGAGAGAGAGAGAGAGAGAGAGAGAGAGAGAGAGAGAGGAGAGAGAGCCGCCAGCAACTCCTGGTGAGAAAAAGACTTCATTCTTTGGGGGATACAGTCCATCAGTCAGGAGAGGCACAGATGCTGTGTTTAGCTTGACAGTCGGCATTACAGTAAATCCTCCCCATCTTGCTCTCTTCACTGAAGTCAAGCATTCTCTTATTTCCACTTACAGCGTATTCCTGATTTTTTCCCCTCGCTCATTAGGCTTTCGTCCGCCTCGGGGGTTATGTTTCCACCGTTGGGTCGTTTGTTTCGCTGTCCTCTTGCCTTCGCAAAGGAACGTGCTATTTGGTTTGTTTGCTTGTTTGAGTATCTATCAGTAAAGATTAGGCTAAAACTGCGAACAGATTTTAGGAGATCTTTTTAGTCGACACAATGGAGACAGAGAATAGAATTTGCTACACAATGGAATGGGGAATGGAAACAGAAGAGAACTTTTCTATACAATGGAATGCAGACAGAGAAAAACAAATCGGAGTGTGGATTGTGATAAATCATCACGTCGAACACTACACATTTTCAGCTTAAGCTTACTATGAAGCACTACAGTCACTGTTAGCGTCTATGAAGCCACAAGTTTGTTTCTTAGTTTGCTATTTTTGTTGTTGGTGGTGTTATTGTTGTAGTTGTTTTGTTTTCTTGCTTTGTTTTACTTTTTAAACAGAGCTTATTTAGTGGGACTTACACCTCGTTATTCTATTTATCCCATTTTCTTAAAAAAAAAAAAGAAAGAGTAGTTAACACATTCAGTCTGTACCTACAATTACTTCTGTTGGCACCAAATGAAATTATCATAGTCATCACCCGACTCGGAGGCGACTCTTAAATCCGATCTAGCTTAGCAGAGGACTTTGGTCTTCAAAGTGCCAGTGTAGTTTGTTTGTTATTTGTTTGTGTATCAGCACGTTTTACACAGCAGCTTCCAAACCGATTTGAATGAAAACTAAGTAGAAAGGTGAAAAGTGGGAGATGAAGGAGAACACTCATTGCTGGCGACAAGCCAT
>JADBJO010030350.1:0-10000 GCA_016801955.1 Conus betulinus | reverse complement strand
GAATGAAACACAGGCATATGTTTCATGTGGAATGAGGGACCACTGGGCCATAGTCACCCAAAACTATGCAGTACAGATCCTGAATCAAGTGGTTTGGAAAAGCTATGTGTCTCCTCTTCCTTGGAGAAAAAGAAAAAAAAAACAGCCTGGCATCATGGCCAAAACCTGGTGTGTGACAGTGCGCCACATGACGCCCAGAGCCAAGAGTCACTCACATGTCATTTGTACTTATGGAGGGCTTTTAACCTTTAAAAAAGTTAGTGAAAGGAATATTAAATAAAGTGTTCTTTTCTGGACTTGACTTGATTTCATTTGACTTGAGTTAGTGATGGATTAATACATTCGTTTTCACAAAACTTCTTAATATAACCGTGCTTAATAACATGACTTGTGGTGAAGACAGGGAGAGTTTAGAACTCGATCGCAAATCAGATATGAATATTGTTTTATCACACTTAGGAATCTCTCTCTCTCTCTCTATCTCTCTCTCTGTCTCTCTCTCTCTCTCTGTCTCTCTCTCTGTCTCTGTCTCTGTCCCTGTTTCTGTCTCTGTCTCTCTCTGTCTGTCTGTCTGTCTCTGTCTCTCTCTCTGTCACTGTCTCTCTCTCTCTCTCTCTCTCTCTCTCTCTCTCTCTCTCTCTCAGAGGAACAGAACACGAGGGGCAAAGAATCAGATCACAACAAGGACAGCAGACCTGATCACCACTCATCGATATGTCCCTCGCGGTGTCTGACAGGCCAGGCAAGGAGATCAGCGGGGAGCTGTCAGTAATATTGCCAGCACGTCATCACCTCTGTGGTCCTCAGTATCACCAGGACGCTGTGTGCACTGATCAGACACGCACCAGTTGGCAGAGACCTGTCCAGTTCTCCAGGGTTCTTTCCCCCGCTGTTTGTATGCTCCCTGTCTTGAAGAATGTGGGTGCTAGGATAGTGGACACATGTTTCGTTTTAACGGCTTCAAGGTCTGTCATTAATTCTGTATGGCTCTACTTTTCCATTCACTTTTCCTTCTGTATGTGTTATTTACAACAACTTCTTTTATCTTCTTCTTCTTCTTCTTCATCTTCTTCTTTTCCCATTTTCATCATCATCGTCGTCATCCATCTTCTTTCTCTCTTCTTCTTCCTGCTCCTCATACTCATTCCGTTGCTGTTCTTCTCCTCTCCTACACCCTCTCCTCCCTCCTTCAGCCTCCCCCCTTTCTCTACTTCTTTCCTCCTCCTCCTCCTCCTCCTCCTCCTCCTTCTCTTTGCTGAAGTGGTCTTCAAGTTTACCTCCTTTATAAAGAAAAGATCAGCTGAGTCATCAACAACCTGGAGTTTCTTGAGAGTAGAACTGATGGCTGACTGTTGAAGTATTTCCATATCACCAGCACTGTTTTAAATCCCCTAGTGTAGGGCTTTGAACTTCTGTTGTTTTTTTTTTATAATTCATTTATTTGTTCTTTTTTCATTGTTTTATATTTGTACATTTTACTGTTTTTTGCTTGCCTAAGGTGCATACAGATCATACAACACATGTTTTTTGTTTTCCACTGCACGGTGTGTTCTTCATTGGCCACACTCCTCCCCTCTCCTGTTTCATGTGTCCTCCACTCCTCACCTCTCCTGTTTCATTTTGTCCACACTCCTCACCTCTCCTGTTCATTGTGCACACTCCTCCCCTCTCCTGTTCAATGGTCCACACTCCTCCCCTCTCCTGTTCATTGATGCACACTCCTCACCTCTCCTGTTCATTTGTCCACACTCCTCACCTCTCCTGTTCATTGTGCACACTCTCCCCTCTCCTGTTCATTGTCCACACTCCTCACCTCTCCTGTTCATTGTCCACACTCCTCCCCTCTCCAGTTCATTGTCCACACTCCTCCCCTCTCCTGTTCATTGTGCACACTCCTCCCCTCTCCTGTTCAACGTCCCGTCTTCCTGTCTTCCATACTCCTTCAATCCTTCCCTCGGCCCTTGACCACCCATCCAAAAAAATGAATCTGTGCTTCTTTTCCTTTCTTAGTTTTCTAATTGTTTCTTCTTTCTTTCATTCATTCATTCTTTCTTTCTTTTTTACTCATCCTTTTTCCTCCTCCCGTTTATGTACACATTTGTTCTATGTATTGAGTTCATAGTACTTTCCGTTTTCTCTCATTGACTGTAATAATTTTTCGTTATTGCTGCGTACTGTGTTTGGTTATTAACAAGTGTGTGTAAATCTTCGCTTCATATTGTTTGCTCTGGCGGGTGTGACTAAATGGTCTTCCTTCTCTCTCCCTCTCTCGTCCTCTCTCTCTCTCCTCCTCTCTCTCTCCTCTCTCTCTCTCTGATCTCTCTCTCTCTCCTCTCTCTCTCTCTCTCTCCTTCTCTCCATCTCTCTCTCTCTTCTCTCGTTTTCCCTCATAATTCATCTCCTCCTGCTCTCCTCTCTCCACCCTTTTCCACGCGTCTTTCTAACTTTACTCTTTCCTCTCTTCTTTTCGTCGTGCTCTTCCATAGTGCTTGTTGTTTTTATTGTTTATTGCATGCTACTCCCATGTGCCATACGATAACTTTCGCGGGTTTTTGCTGTGTTAGGTGGCCGTTGTCTTCCTTGATGAGCTGCTGATGAGACACTTCTAAAGTATATCGTATCGATGTCCGTTTCGATGGGTTAATACTATGGGAAGAGCATCCGCCCTCCCAGTCTCACTGGAGAGACTATGGAGTCTCATGCCGGTGATACTGTAGCGCAGTGCTGGATGTGACAGTTCATGAGCTGGGTGATATTGTAGTGCAGTGGTAGATGGTGACAGGTCAGGAGGCTGGGTATAGTGGTGGCAGTGTTGGATGTGACAGGTCAGGCTGGGTGATACTGTAGCGCAGTGTTGGATGTGACAGGTCAGGCTGGGTGGTGCTGTAGCGCAGTGTTGATGTGACAGGTCAGGCTGGGTGATGGTGTGGTTGCAGTGGTGGTGATATTGTAGTGCAGTGTTGGATGTGATGGGGTCAGACTGGTGCGGGAGATACAGCTCTAACCAACACTACCACAAGTTGAAGTTTCTGATGCGGATCTGGTTCCTTGGAGGCCTTTCCTCCTCAGCCTCAAAGTTATGCGCAGGCGACTCTCTGGATTTGGACACACACACACACACACACACACACACACAAACAAACACACAACACACACACACACACCACACACACACACACACACAGGGATGAGAGACAGACAGACAGACAGACAAAACATGTAGATCGACAGATACACACGCCTTCACGCGCACGCGCGCGCGCGCAGCGCGCGCACACACACACACACACACCACACACACAACACACACACACACACATGTACGCACAACTGCACACATTCACCCCCAACACCACACACACACACACACACACATGCACACCTTTTTAATGTTTGTTTATGGGCGTGTATTTGTTTTCTTGTGGGAGCAAGAGTTACCATACTTGTTTGTTTTGCTTATAGTGGTTTACCTGTGTTATGCCTCATTCATAGTTTTACTTTCATTTCGATCAAATCGAGGTTATTTGTATTTGTTTCTGTTCGTCCCATGTACTCGTCCACTATACTCAAGTTTTTAAAGGGACTGTGCCAGTCTTTAACATGAACGTTAATTATATTTGTTCATTTCTCCCAGTTCTTGTTGCTGTCAAGAATGGTTCAGTAAAGGGTATATAGGCAAGCTTGGAACTTGTTTTTTTTTGCGTTGAGGATGTTTCCTTGTTTGTTCTGTGTGCTGTGTGTTGTCATATCAACTAAGCGCTTGGGTGTTGTAAGGAGCATTTCTTTTTGGAATTGGGCGTGGATTTGTGGGAGCCGAGAATGACCGTACTTGTTTTGTTGCTCTTTGTATAACGATATAATGAGTATGGTAAAAAAAAAAACAATTTTTATGATGCCAAAATCTTGACGAAATGAACCTCTCAAGCGCACGAAAATAACACTGCACACCGCACAGACACACCCACTCACAACTGTACAATGCATAATGGCTCTAAACAAACAATAGAATAGAAAGATAATCATTACAAAATAAATATTAACCCATAAATACTAATGCACAATACGCACTCGCTGTGGGCCATATGGCTTTAACCCAACTAATTAAAAAGAAGAAACCATTATGTAATAGAAAAGAGATGAGTTTTAAGAGCAGTCTTAAAGGAAGAGAATTAGGCAGTTGACGGACAGAGAGTGGAAGTTTGTTCCAGGAGAGTGGGCCAGAAACAGAGAAGGCACGTGGGCCAAAGGTACTGAGCTTGGTACGTGGAATCCGGAAAGTGAGAGGATCAGAGGAAGACCGGAGGTGCGTGAGGGTGTGTAGATATTGAGTAATTGGTTAGATAGTCAGGGGCTGCATTGTTGAGGGACTTGTAACAGATAGTGTCGAGTTTATAGTGTATGCGTTTTGATACAGGAAGCCAGTGAAGTTGTGACAGAAGAGGGGAGATGTGGTCAGTCTTTTCTTCTTGAGTACAAGGCGTGCGGCATTGTTTTGAATGCGTTGTAGGGTGTGAACTGAGGGATTCATTGACACAGAAAGGAGTGGAGTTGCAGTAGTCGATACGAGACATAATGAAAAAGAGGACAAGTTTGACAGCTGCTTCGGTAGAAAGATGTTTTCTGATCAGGCTGATGCGCTGAAGGGGGTAGTTGCAAGATTTGGCGGTTTGGGTCACAAAGTTTTGCATGGAAAGGGTAGAATCAAAATGTTCAATGTTTCCAACTAGTGAACTGTAAATTCCACCCCATCACCTTTGGGCTCGCGATATTTATTGTACTGTTCTATGGTGAACTTTTGACGATCCGGTTATCAGCTAGTCGAACTAAAATGTGCATGGTCTAGTAAACTGTTTTAGTTTTATATATGTAGACAATCCTTTTAAATAAAATGCGCGCCGCGCGCGTACACACACACACACCACACACACACCAACACACCTTTTTAATCTTTGTTATGGGCGTGTATTTGTTTTTCTTGTGGTAGCAACGAGTTTACACATACTTGTTTTTGCTGTTTGTTTTACTGTCCTGCCCTTTCATATTGTACTTTCATTTCGATCAAACGAGGTTATTGTATCTTGTTTCTGTTCGCCCATGTACTCGTCCAGCTATACTCAAGTTTTACAAGAACGTGCCAGGTCTTGAATGAACGTTAATTTATATTTGTTCATTTCTCAGTTTTTGCTGTTTGCTGAAAGAATGCTTCGTTAAAAGGCATATATGCAAGGTTGGAACCTTTTTGTTGGTGTTGGGATGTTTCCTTGTTTGTTCCGTGTGCTGTGTGCTGTCATATCAACTAGGTGATTCGGTGTTGTAAGCAGCATTTCTTTGGAATTGTGGACGTGGATTGTTTTCTTGTGGGAGCAAGAATGACCGTACTTGTCTGTTTCCTCTTTTGTATAACGATTGTTATGTAAGAATTGTTAGCCATCACGTGGTTAAACCCCATTAAGCGCACGGGTGTTCAAACGTAAACATACACATCACGACACGTTTTTAACATGTCTCTTGTCGAGTTTCGAATAGGAGGATAACACGCCACCTTGTGAATGTGTGTGAAATCAATGATGGCATCGATTACTGGGTGAAATGTATGAAACATGGCTATGTTGAGAATATTGTCTTCTTATGCGTACATGTTTGCAACTATGAAACTACACATCCACCCCATCCCACCCTTCGTTCGCGATATTTATGATACTGTTTGTATGGGAACTTAAACGATTCCGTTATTTCAGCTAGTCGAACTAAAAATGTGCATGGCTACGTTTTATTTGAGTTTGTATACATCCTTTTAATAAAATCGTGCTCGCGCACACACACACGCACACACACACACACACACACCACACACACACACACACATTTTTAATCTTTGTTATGGGCCATGAATTGTTTTCCGTGTGGAGGCAAGAGTTACCGTACTTGTTTGTTGCTTATTGTTAACTGTTTCCCTGCCTCATTTCATGCTTACTTTCATTTTCAATCAAATCAAGGTTATTTTGTATTTGTTTTTGTTTGACCAGTAATTTGTCTAACTTTACTCAAGTTTTAAAAGACTGTGCCAGTCTTGAATGAACGTTAATTTATATTTGTTCATTTCTCCAGTTGTTGTTGCCATAAGATTGGTTCAGTAAAGGTTAATATATAGGCAAGGTTTGGAACTTACTTTTGTGTTGAGGATCTGTTCCTTGTCTGTTTATATGCTGTGTGCTGTCATATCAACTAGGCGGATTCGGTGTTGTAAGCAGCATTTCTTTGGAATTTGGCGTGGATTGGTGGAGCAAGAATTACCGTACTTGTTTGTTGCTCTTTGTATATAATAATAATGAGTATTATGGGTATTATGATGCGCAAAATGTCTTGATGAAAATGAACTCTAAGCGCACGCACGAAAAAAAGTCTGCACACAGACACACACACACACTCACAGCAGACACACCCACTCACAACGTACATGCATTAACGGCGCCCTAAACAAAGGAATAGAAAGGTGAATCATGTGCAAAATAAATATTAACCCATAAATACTAATGCACACACACGCGCACACGCTGTGGGCTCTATGGCTCTAAACACAACTAATTTAAAAAGAAGAAACATTATATATAATATTGCTGTATCCCCCCCCCCCCCTCACACACACACACACACACACACACACACACCCCCCTACATGCGTGTCGTAAATCTAACCAAAACTCTCGAAAGAGAGGGAAAATATGCATTTCAGGTTCCCATGCCGAATGGGTACGGCTTGCAGTGGGAGTTGTAGAGTATCGTGTAGAGGACAATTCCGGAAGACGAAAAGAGATGAGTCTAGTGTTAAGAGCAGCCTAAAGGAAGAGAAAACGTAGGCGTTGACAGAGAGTGGAAGTTTTGTTCCAGGACAGTGGGCCAGAAACAGAGAAGGCACGTGGGCCAAAAGGTACTGAGTTTGGTACGTGGAATCCGGAAAGTGAGAGGATCAGAGGAAGACTGTTGGTGTGCGTGATGGTGTGTAGATATTGAGTAAACTGGTTAGATAGTCAGGGGCTGCATTGTGGTGGGACTTGTAAAAGCTAGTGTCAAGTTTATAGTGGTATGCGTTTGAAATACAGGAAGCCAGTGAAGTTGTGACAGAAGAGGGGAGATGTGGTCAGCCTTTTTCTTCTGGAAGGAGTGCAAGATGAATGCGTTGTAAAGTGTGAACTGAGGATTCATTGACACCAGAAAGGAGGGAGTGGCAGTAGTCAATACGAGACATAATGAAACAGAGGGCAAGTTTTGGCGGGTCTGGGTCCACAAAGTTTTTGCATGGAAGGGTAGAACTCAAGGTTGACACCCAGATTCCTCGTGGAGTCGTTAAATTAGAATGAATTGTGTTGCAGCATCGTTGAAGAGAAAGAGAGGGGGCCAGAATACTGATTGTTTAAGAATTGTTAAGCCATCACTGGTTAGCTCCACTACTTTATTGCTCAGCATAAAAAAAAATTAATACGAGGCGTTTAAAAACGGTGTCTTGTAGAGTTACGATAGGATAACACGCCACCTTGCGCATGTGAGAATCAATGATGTCGATTACTGGTTGATGTACAACACGGCTATGTAAGAACATTGTCTTCTTGCGCGTACTGTTAATGTCATTGTTTGCAACTATTGAAACTATTACATTCCACCCATCATCACCTTCGATCGCGATATTTATTATATGTGTGTCTATGGTGGACTTAAACGATGCTGTTATTCAGCTGGTCGACCTAAAAAAGGTGCATGGTCTAAACGTTTATTTGATTTGTAATACATCCTTTAATAAAATCGCGCGCGCGCACACAACACACACACACACACACACACAACACAATCACCACACCACACACACACACACACACAACACACACACACACACACATTTTAAATCTTTGTTTATGGGCGTGTATTTGTTTTCTTGTGGGAGCAAGAGTTACCGTACTTGTTGTTTGTTGCTTATTGTTTACTGTTTCCTGCCTCATTTCATATTTACTTTCATTTGTTCGATCAAATCGAGGTTATTTGTATTTGTTTTGTTCGTCCGTATACTTGTCTAACTTTACTCAAGTTTTAAAAGAACGTGCCAGTCCTGAATAACTGTTATTTATATTTGTTCATTTCTCCAGTTGTTGTTGCTGTAAAGAATGGTTCAGTAAGGGTACATAGGCAAGCTTGGAACTTTACGTTGTTAGTTTGATGGATGTTTCCTCATTTGGTTCTGTGGCTGTGTGCTGTCATATCAACTAGGTGATTCGGTGTTGTAAGCAGCATTTCTTTGGAATTGTGGCGTGGATTTGTTTTCTTGTGGGAACAAGAATTACCGTACTTTTTGTTTGCTCTTTGTAATACTGATTACTGTAAGATTTTAGCCATCACTCGTTAGCCCCACTATTTATTTGTTCAAACGAAGCGTTTTCAACGATCTCTTCTTGAGTTTCGGATTGGGTATAACACGCCAACTTGCGTAATGTGAGATCAATGATGTCGATTACTGGGTGAATGTACGACACGGCTATGTTGAGAAACATTGTCGTTTACGCGTACTTTATATAAGTACATTTTTGCAACTTATGAAACTGTACATTCCACCCTATCACCCTTCGTTCGCGATATTTATTATCCTGTTTGTATGGTGAACTTAAACGATCCCGTTTATTCAGCTAGTCGAACTAAAAATGTGCATGGTCTAAATGTTTTGTTTGGTTTTTATACATCCTTTCAATAAAATCACACACGCACGCACCGCTCACACACACACGTACAATATCCTGCCAGTTATTCCAGCTCCCGTTACTGTTTGCATTAGGGTAATGATTTGTCCAACCCAAGTAAGTTCCTCGTATACTGTTATCCGACGCACCATCATTTTATGGGTTGGCAATTATCTAGCCCCTCCCAACCATCCAGCAACACACATGCCTACACCCATCCCCACATCGCCCCCCTCCTTCTCTCTCCCTTCCAAGAAAGATACAGCAACGATATATTTCAAAATGTGATGTGTAGAGAACATAGTAGTACATTTGCTTTTTGCAACAATAAGCTCACCCGTGTTATTAGGATCAACCAGCTGCACTAAAAGACATAGATGACCATTTGCGTGTTTAACAGGTATAAAACAGTGGTAAAAAGAACCTTCCTCCACAATGATGAACATATATAAACAGGGACAGGCTTGCTTGTAATATGCTCAGGGTCCCATTGGGTAAACTATTTGAACAAATAAAATGCTTGAAAGAGAGAGAGCGAGAAGGAGGCAGAGAGAGAATGAGAGGAGGAGAGAGGAGGAGAGAGAGAGAATAAAAATTCGAAATTTTAATGAGGGTAAAATGGGTAACAACTCGCTTTTTTTATTCCACCATGCTCGAGAAGGACAACAGCAAAGAGAGAGTAGAGAGGAGATGAGGAGAGGAGAGAGAGGGAGAGAGGAGAGAGGAGAGAGAGGAGGCGAGAGAGAAGAGAGAGAGGATGAGAGAGAAAGAGAGAGAGTGTGGGTGTGGTGTGGTGGGGTGGTGTGGTGTGTGGGTACTTGTGTTACGACGCAGGCTGTTGTCAGAAATGGAGAAATTTCGCGGTTGTTTGTTTGCGGTGTCCTCCAAGATACTAGTTTGGCCTGCGTTTTCAAGGTGTTCACGTACAAACATAAACCAAACCCCCCCCAACCCCCCCAACATACCAACACCCACCCCCCCCACACACAACAAAAAAAAACAAAAAAAACTAACAAAAAAAAACAACAAAACTCAACAAAAAGAGAAAAAAAAAAACAAAAAAAGAACCCCCAACACAAACCCCCCCACCCCCACCAAAAAACAAAAAAAAAAAAAAAAAAGAACACAAAACAGAACAAAAAAAACAAACCAAAAACAACAAAAAAGACACAAACAAAAAAAAACAAAGAAAAAAAAACAAACAACAAAAAACAAACCCAAAACCACCACATAATACCAACAAAAACAAAAAAACAAACAACAAAAAACAAACAGCAAAA
>JADBJO010030349.1:0-17992 GCA_016801955.1 Conus betulinus | reverse complement strand
CATGGCTAAAGAAACTATAAAAATGAACCAAGCCTTGAAACTGATGAAAATCTTTAGAGTGTCGGGTGTATAGAAAGGGGTCAAAGTTTTACCATCCACATCTGAGGGACCGCCTCCAGGGGCTTTTTCAGACCAAATCTCATTTTCCACGGAGGTGTGCCACGACCAATGATCTAAAATCAGGAGCACAACAAGTGCATAATCCAGCACACGGAGACTATAAACATCGCAACCAACCAGGGAAGTATACAGTGATACATGGCTTTAAAGAAAAAGGATGATAACCTGCAAGCCAAAGGGGCAGCACAAAGCACACAAACACAAGGACATCTGAGATCTGCAAAATCCGATGAAGTTGTCATACACAGGTTGACTCTCAAAAAGGAACATCTTGAGGAGGGTAAAGCATTTCAATCTCTAAGATGTTAAAAAAATAAATCACCCCCCCCCCCCCCCCTGTCCACCCCACCACCCACAACACAAACACACACACAACACACACAATCACCCCCCCTCCCACTTTGAACAACAAACTTAGGCAGTGATGTTTAGGAACTGACACCAATAATAAATCAAATAAATTCAACCCATTTTGTACTGACACTCGCCTAATAGTAGTTTCTCCGAATATTAGGGGGTTTTAAAAGGAAAAAAATGCCCGCAGATAGAGGCTTAAACCCGCTGAACGGCAATTTGTTCAAAAAGGCAATCCTTGAGTTCCAGGACCTTAACAACCACATGAACACGATATAATGAGAATATTCTACAAAACTGCTTTCTTTGTAGATTGGTGGTTGTTTTCTTTGTTATCACTGGGAGGAGTAGTAACAGGAGGGGGGGGGTGGGATATTTTGTTTAAAAAACAGGTACCAAGGGTGCCGCAAAAGGGTTGAGTTTAAGTACACAGTTCAGTCAGTTCATCAAAGAGGCAACCACCAATTCACGGGCATCACCGCGTGCGGACTAGACTATATATACGCCCGCCACATTTGCTAAGTTTTTTAAGAACCACAACGCGCATGACTTAAAGCTGATGGCGGAATCAATAATGACCTAAGATGAGCAGAGTTAAGGAGCTGGGTCTTGGGGCCAACGACTTACAAAATGTATGACATAACGGTAATAGCCCCAACAGGCTGGTCAGACCTTGAGTGCCGGCCTAGCACCCAGTATACTTGTACACCAGTTGGAAAACAACAGTAATTGTAAAACTGGCATCTGCCACAGCTCATCAGCAAGGGCGGGATGTGATGTCGACTCATTTCCCCGTCAGGCTGACTTCATCAAGTCTGCCAAAGGGAGACTCTGAGGAAGGAAAGGAAGTCCCCCCCCCCCCACCACCCCACTCAACCCCCCCCCCCCTCCCCCCCCCCCCCCCCCCCCCCCCCCCCCCCCCCCCCCCCCCCCCCCCCCCCCCCCCCCCCCCCCCCCCCCCCCCCCCCCCCCCCCCCCCCCCACCCCCCCCCCCCCCCCCCCACCCCCCCCCCCCCCCCCCCCCCCCCCCCCCCCCCCCCCCCCCCCCCCCCCCCCCCCCCCCCCCCCCCCCCCCCCCCCACCCCCCCCCCCCACCCCCCCCCCCCCCCCCCCCCCCCCCCCCCCCCCCCCCCCCCCCCCCCCCCCCCCCCCCCCCCCCCCCCCCCCCCCCCCCCCCCCCCCCGGCCCCCCCCCCCCCCCCCCCCCCCCCCCCCCCCCCCCCCCCCCCCCCCCCCCCCCCCCCCCCACCCTCCCCCCACACCCCACCACCCACCCCCACCCCCCCCCCCCCCCCCCCCCCCCACCCCCCCCCTTGCCCTCTACGCTCCTCAACTTTCTCTGTGAATTGCCTCTTCAAGAGGGTGAAAGTATTTCAGTCCTCTGAACTCATTATGACTGAAAAGAAAAAAAAAAACAAAAAAAAAAAAAAACCCAAAAACAAAAAAAGACAAAGATTTATCATTGTTGAAAGAAAATGTCTGGAAGACCAAAAAAAAGGCAAACTTTAAAAACAAACAAAAAAAAAAAAACAAAAAAAAAACAAAGCAAAAAATTCTTTTTCACTTTCACGTGCCACCTGGTGCCACTGGGCAAAACCGAACTGTGCAAAAGGGGCCGTCAGCTGCATCCACTCTCAGGACAGCGTTTACACCAGTTTCACTAGGCACGTCCACCAGATTTTCAACCACAACCAACCACAACAACAAAAGCTAGCATGTTGTGTTAATAAAAACAAACTGTCATGAGAGAACACAAGTGTTCCAGACTTCCAAGGCCAACTGGAGAATGGATGACAAATGGCAGAGCACGAAACAGTCCAAAACAGGATAATAAAACCTTTTTTTTTCTCTCTCTCTCCGTTACTTAAAGAGTTAAAGAAGGTTTTGCTAAGACAAAGAATGCATTGAAGCAAGGAACTTCAAGAAGGCTTCTGGGTACCATTATAGTGTTGAAAGACCCCCTTGTCCCGCGGCTCAATTTGTGGCAGAATCATCAATACCATGAAAAACAAAGATCATAAAATTGGGGTGTATCCATTTGGATATTCCTTCGACCAGCCCAAACAAAGCTGCCTTGGAGGCAGGTATCAGGTGTCCACCAACTCCTCTGCGCATCTGGCTGGCTTGCTCACAACAAGCAAGACAAGAGTTACACCACTTCATGCCATGTACAAGATACAACGAAAAAACAAAAAAAAAAAAAAAGCGGGAATGTTACATTGAAAACTGTCAATAAGAGAGTGAAAAAAAAAAAAAAAAAAAAAAAAAAAAAAAAAAAGTAATACGAGACTTTCTAAGCCACTGAGGAAGGGAGGCCACAGCTGTGGACAAACAGGGTCAACAACAGAATAAAATGAATTTAAAAAAAAATATTTTTTTTTTTTTTTTTTTAGTCAGTGAGTTACGGGAAAAGAGGAAAGGAAAATGAGGGAAGGAAATGAAATGCAATGGCATGGACCTCAAAAGGCGGGGGATACCTTTTTGTGTGGTTGGGGTGGTTGTGGCAATGGCCACTTTAGCACCCCCCAAAACAGTTCCTTTAGGACAAAAATCGCCAAACCAAACAAAACACGAAATAAGGGATCATCACTCTACTGGATCATTTTAATCTAATAATACGTCAAGAGGTCCGTTAAACAGGTCGGGTCAAACAAAAAATCCCCCCCCCCCCCCCCCCCCCCCCCCCCCCCCCCCCCCCCCCCCCCCACCCCCCCCCCCCCCCCCCCCCCCCCCCCTCCCCCCCCCACCCCCCCAAAACAACAAAAAGTTGGCAGCAGAAGGGCATCTGGAGTCATGACCTGGGTGTGACCCCCCCCCCCCCCCCCCCTCCCCCCCAGGGTTAAAACTTGTGTGAGGGGTTTCTTCTGTGAAGACCTTCTGCTGTCAAGCTGTCCCTAGACTTCCTCCTACTAGCACAGACAGGAACCCCAAGGATCAGATTGTGGCAACCGACAGTGACACCAAGTCCTCTGTTTGGGCTACATGCGTCATCCTCACCTTTCACACACCATTTTTTTGTGCCCCCCCCCCCCCCCCCCTCTCTCTCTCCTCTTTCTCCCTTCCCCCCGCATTCTTCTTTCCTCTATCCCTCTGTCTGTCCATCTGTCTGTCTGTGTGTCTCTTTTTTCACCCCATTCTGCTTAAATTTTTTTTTTTCCTTCAGACTTCAGCATATCATTTTTCATGTTTAGCCATGATAAGAGATTTATGTAATCCTCCTCTTCTCCTTCCTCTCCTCCTTCAAATAAAAAAAAATAAATAAGTTTTACAGTGTGCTTTGAAAAAAAATGTAATGTCAAAAAAAAAAAATTCCGAAATTCTCATTTTCGATTAAAAAAAAAAAAAAAAAAAAAAAAAAAAAGCCAACTTCACATTCTTTGAAAAACCAACACGGAATAAAAAGTAAAGGGAACCTTGTTATGCAACAACAGTTGAGAGAGCCCACTGGATGTGGGACGTCAGATGTCGATGGATGAAGCCAAAGCACCATGATGTCTCGAAGCAAACACTGGCCACAATGCCACTACACCCTGGGTGCCCTCCAATGACAGAACTGTCAACTGCAGTTCTCTCCCCTCCTTTACTCCCCCCCCCCCCCCCACCCTCTCTCTTTCTCTCCCTCCCTCACCGTCTTTCCGCTTTCCTCTCTCTTTTCTCCCTCTGCCTACCTGTCCCCCCCCCCCCCCCCCCCCCCCCAAATCCCAAAAACTCCTCTTTCTCTCATCGTCTTTCAGCCTCCCCCCCCCTCCCCAATCCTCCTTCCCCATATGGAGGTTTAAAAAAGTTCAAAAACACACAAAAACCCTTCCTTCTATTTTTTCTACAGCAGGTCCCCCCCCAGGTCCCCCCCCCCCCCCCCCCCCCTTCCTCCCCCCCTCCCCACTTTTTACGTGACAAATAGGATCTGGTTGTTTATTTCCTGGTTTCAGTGTTGTAAGCATGCAAGTCACTCATTCATTGAAGGAGCCCTTTACCTGGCTGTAGTGAATAGGTTTTTTTTTACCTAAAAAACAACAGCAACAACAACAACAACAACAACAAACAAACAAATGTGCATAGTAGGGTTTTTTTTTTCTTTTTTTCTAAAAACAACAACCACAACAAACAAACAAAATGTGAATAGTAGTTTGTTTTTTTTTTTTCTTCTAAAAACAACAACCACAACAAACAAACAAAATGTGAATAGTAGGTTTTTTATTAGGGAAAAAAAAAAGTGAATAGTAGTTTTTTTTTTACTTTAAAAAAAAAAACACGTGAATAGTAGGTTTGTCACCAAAAAAAAAAAAAAAAAAGTGAATAATAGGTTTTTTTTACTAAAAGAAAAAAATGTGAATAGCAGCTTAAACTTTAAAAAGAAAAAAATTAATGATAGTAGGGGTTTTTGTTGCTAAAAACAAAAACAAAAAAAAAAAGTGAACAGTAGGTTTCTTTTACTTAAAAAAAAAAAAAAAAAAAAAAAAAAAAAAAAAAAAAAAAAAACAAACAAAATGTGAATATATTTTTTTTTAATTTTTTTTTTTTTTTTTATTAACAACAACAACAGCAACAACCAAACAATAAAAGCAAGTTCAACACTCCAAATGCAGGTGGGTTTATAAAACCCAATTATGGACATGCTCAAGAAGGATAAAAATTACTCGTTTTGAGGACCCTCAGCCATTCTGCTTAATTAACATGTCACTCTCCCAGGTAACACGAATAAATGAGAAAAATAAATAAGTAATCTCAATAACAATTTTTTTTCCCCCAAGACTTGGTAAACACACGACAGTTAAAAAGAAAATGTTGCTGCCTGCATTTTGCAAACTTTTGTACTTTCTTCACGACGTGACCATTCATTTTTCTTTCATTTAAAATAAATCCATTTTCTGGTCACTTGTTTCTTATCATGAAATGTATAGATCTGCCCAAAGAGACTACACAGTACCGTATCTCTACAACAACATCATACACTCACACCCACACACAAGAAGGATTCACATGCAAAGCACACACATGTGCACACAGGTAAACAAATGCATGCATGCACAAATGCAGACATATACACACACACAAAAATACACACACACAAAATACACACACACACACACACGCAAACTTACATTCTCACACACACACACACCCCCCCCCCCCCCCCCCACTGCACACACCAAAGAATATTTCTCCTTTCATCCTCCATCAGGTCTCGCATACAATGCACATCAAAATACAACAATGCACAACACACTGCCCTTGACACCTCAAGTCAAACAATTCTAATTCCCCCCCCCACCCCCCCCCCCCCCCCCCCCCCCCCCACCCCCCTCCCCCCCCCCCCCCCCCCCCCCCCCCCCCAAACACAACCTCCCTTCTATTTCCTCTGTAGCGTCCTACAACCTCCTCCCCCCCCCCCCCCCCCCCACACACACACTCCCCATCCCCACCCCCCACCCAAACCTCCCTTCTATTTCCTCTGTAGCCTTCTCCCCCCTACCACCTCCGCCATCACGAAGTCAACAATGCGACACCTTGACAGAGGATACTTGTGTTTCCAGGTGACAGAAAACAACCAGTTGACTGGGAAACCTCACACATGGGCAGATCTGGGGACAGGATGGGGGGGGGATTACAAATACAAGGCTTCTGAACCTCCCCCACCCCACCCCCCTTCCTTTTCACCACTTTCCCTACCTTCGTTCCAAAGCTCCTTCCACAGTCCAATGAATGGAAAAGAAAAAAAAACACTGAAAAAGTGAACACACACCTTTATTAAAAATTCTGATTTATCATTTAATCCATTCAAACACACACACATCCCCCTAATAAAAATTCTGTTTTATCAGTTTATCCATTCACCCATATCCCTGAATACTACACGGGTGCATCTTAATGTCCCCATTCTCAGCCTGTGCCCATAAACCATTCTGGGCAAAGTAGCACATGAAACCGGTCTATCAGCTCATAAACAGCCATTAAACTACCAGGAAAGGGAGGCAATTTACACATAACTTTCCCATTTAAAACTGCCAGGAAAGGGAGGCAATTTACACATAACTTTCCCATTTAAACTGCCCGGAAAGGGAGGCAATTTACACAGAACTTTTCCATTAACACTGCCAGGAAAGGAGGCAATGTACACAAAACTTTTCCATAAACACTGCCAGGAAAGGGAGGCAATTTACACAAAACTTTTCCATAAACACTGCAGGAAAGGGAGGCAATTTACAAAGAACTTTTCCATTAACACTGCCAGGAAAGGGAGGCAATTTACACAGAAACTTTTTCATTAACACTGCCAGGAAAGGGAGGCAATTTACACAGAACTTTTCCATTAACACTGCCAGGAAAGGGAGGCAATTTACACAAAACTTTTCATTAACACTGCCAGGAAAGGGAGGCAATTTACACAGAACTTTTCCATTAACACTGCCAGGAAAGGGAGGCAATTTACACAAAACTTTTCCATTAACACTGCCAGGAAAGGGAGGCAATTTACACAAAACTTTTTCATTAACACTGCCAGGAAAGGGAGGCAATTTACACAGAACTTTTCATTTAAACTGCCAGGAAAGGGAGGCAATTTACACAGAACTTTTCATTTAAAACTGCCAGGAAAGGGAGGCAATTTACACAGAACTTTTCCATTAACACTGCCAGGAAAGGGAGGCAATTTACACAGAACTTTTCCCTTAACACTGCAGGAAAGGGAAGCAATTTACAACAGAACTTTTCCATTAACACTGCCAGGAAAGAGAGGCAATTTACACAGAACTTTTCCATTTAAACTGCCAGGAAAGAGAGGCAATTTACATAGAACTTTTCCATTTAAACTGCCAGGAAAAAAGAGAGGCAATTTACATAGAACTTTTCCATTTAAACTGCCAGGAAAGGGAAGCAATTTACACAGAACTTTTCCATTTACACTGCCAGGAAAGAGAGGCAATTTACATAGAACTTTTCCATTTAAACTGCCAGGAAAGGAAGCAATTTACACAGAACTTTTCCATTAACACTGCCAGGAAAGGGAGGCAATTTATGCAGAACTTCTCAATTAAACTGCTACGAAAGGGAGGCAATTTACACAGAACTTTTCCTCTGACCTGCTGGGGAAGGGGGGGGCAAATTTACACAGAACTTTTCGATTAAACTGCTACGAAAAGGGAGGCAATTTACACAGAACTTTCCCATAAACTGCTAGGAATGGGAGACAACTCGTACAGAACTTTTTTCCTTCAAGGCACTCTATATGTGACTTGGTGATTTGGTCAGTAATTTTGTTTGTTTGTTTTTTTTTTTAATTTACCATTCTAAAACAGAGTTTTTGCAAAGAGTTAAAGCAACATTCAAATCTGTCAAGGCATCACAGCCCGAAAGTCTATCATATGACATGAAATTTTGATATGCTGATACAAAATCATTTTGCATTGGAATATGACATTGTAAGCCTCATCGACAGAAGTTTTTAGAGATATCATAGTTGACATGAAGTACCCCTACTGTTCAACCCTAAACTGACCAGGCCATGGAATGTCTGTAGACTTGGCAAGAGTGAAGGGGTTAACTCCCTGCTGCTCTTTCTTTCCCCTGATTTTTCCGTCACTGGGTGATTGAGTTTTTTGGTATAGAAAATATCAATCTAAATCATTCATTGTCCAACTTTGTGCCCCAATCTGACAAAGATGAAGTCATTGCTCGTTCTTCATTTTCGTTGTCCTGATTGTTGTTCATCTTGCCAGAAGAACACCCAAGAGGTCACAAAGCGTCGTGTTTTTCTCTTGTGAGTAGTTTGTCCACGTTGTCTGGCGGAGTGACTTTTAACACTTCCAAATTTGTTTCGATTTCTGCCTGCAGCCGCCTCACTTTGCACCAATTTTTTTTTTCCTGTTACTTATGAAATACTTTTTCCTCGTAAAACAAACTTTCCGGAACAAAATGCACTTAACAAGAAAAACAAATTATTGAGAAATTTCTGTGATCGTTGCTTAGTTATCGTTTCACAAAAGAAAAAAAGAAAAGAAAAAAAAAGGGAGAAAACTCTTTAAAGGGAAGTGCTGAAGAGTGAAGGGCTCTCAATTGTGTCATTACAGCACTGCTCATCCCTTCCAACACAGCCACACCCTAGGAGACCTCAAGCATAAGGCTCAAAGAGTTGCCATTCCATTGTTCAGTTTTGGTTTCACCCTACCCTAATGCTTCTTTCACACTACATCATACAACACAGGCGCTCGCGCGCGCGCGCACGACACACACACACACACACCCACACACACACACCACACACACACACACATACCCGTGCCCCACACCCATACACACACATTTGTACACTCACCACAACACCACACAGTTGACAATACGACATGCACAACCATGTTAGGTTGGGCTAATGCATTAGGTCACACATCTGCTACGTCGTATACTCTCCTCTTAAATTCTCTCATCTTGGTCATCAATTCATTTATCCATCAGCTTTTAAATCATGCATAGTGTTGTCTCAAAAAAACTTAGCGGATGTAGAGTAGCATATATGGACTAGTACGGCTGCAGTGACGCCTCCTTGATGAAACTGAGACTGGAACTTCTTCAGTGTCATGTAAGCGTTTGTACTTTTTTGCTTCTGCGTCATCTGCCCCTTACCATTTGCTTCAGTTGTAGATTTTTTTGCTTCTGATGAAACATCATGTACACTACTAATGTGTTCGCTGATATAAGGATATAAGAAAGATAGTTCATTCCCAACATATCCCAAGTCTCATTATCGTGACAGACGATGGACGACCATCATAACACTACAGACAAAACAATAAACAATATGCACGCTTCATCACAATAGCAACTGTGCATAGTTTCTGAAGCTGCCATGTCATCAAGCCCCAACCCCCTTCCTAAAAAATCAAAAAACTACCAGGAGAGAGAGGGGAGGCCCCATTACCCCCCCCCCCCCCCCCCCCTCCCCCACACCCCCCCCCCAACCCACACCCAAACCCCCCTCAACCCACAATCCCACCCACCCCCCCCCCGTATCCCCCTCGCCCCCTATCCAGAATTTCCCCCCACGAGGAGGAAGAAGGGCCAAAAAATCAAACTACAGGAGAGAGAGGGGAGGTGGGGGTGAGAAAGAGCACCACAGAGGGAGGGAGGTCTAATAAAGAGCCCAGTCATTTTAAGGACGAGGATGGAGAGAGAGCGCGGCGAGAGAGGAGGAGCGAGAGAGATGAGAGAAGGACGGTAAGCCGTGATGAGGAGAGATTGAGAGCGGACCGGAGAGGAGAGAGAGAGAGGACTACTTGACAGAATGATTAACCAGACAGATAGGTCTAGATAAAAGTCATACAGAGAGAGACGAGAGAGATGAGGGATGACAGGAGAGACAGGACAGACAGACAGATAGACAGGACAGACAGAGACCAGAGCTTGAAAGTAAGAGATGGGGAGGAATGAGCAAGACAGAGAAACAGAGAGAAGGGGTAGGGTGGGTGGGGGGGAGGGTCTAATAAAGAAGTCCAGAAAGACAAGAGAGGAGGTGAGAGACAGAGGGAGAGGATGAGAGAGGAGAGAACAGACAGACAGGACCTGACAGACAGACAGACCGACAGGATTCTAAGACAGACAGAGACAGAGGCTAAGAGAAAGAGGACACACAGAGATGCAGATCAGAGAGACAGAGACAGACAGAGACGACTGAGAAGGAGGAGAGAGAGAGAGGGAGAGAGAAAGAGCTGAGGAGAAGGGGAAGACGACAGACAGACAGACCAAGAGAGATGACAGAGAGGCTGACAGCAGCAGAGGACACTGACCACATGTCAAGATCAAAATACAAACAGAGCTCAGAGGCCACAGAACACACACACATGGGACAAAGGGAATGAGAGAGAAGGGGGGACATAAAAACCACCCCACCACAATAAACACAAACAAACAGGATTGGGAGGGGGGGGGGGGGGGACGGGGGGGGGGGACTGAAGAGGAATAGACACACAGAGTGCAGGGATGCAGACTCAAAGAGACAGAGACATTGTGAGTTGTGAAAAAAAAAAAAAAATCCATGCTTATAGAGAGGAAGGATTGACCATGTGTCAAACAGAGATCTACTGGCGTAGGTATTGTTGTTATGATTGTGAGGCTAGAGGTATCATTGATATTACTGTTGATGTTGTTGTCGTTGTTGTTGTTGTTTTCAGGCCTGATGATCAAATCTAGATTTCCCCATTCCCAGGCCACTCCTCACCACCCCACCCCCACCCCACACACCCCCCCCCTCCCTCTTCCGTTATCCCCCCCCCACCCCCCCCCCCCCAAAAAGGAATTGGGAGGGGGGGCTGAAAAGGAAGCTAACGTCAGCATATACCAAAGAATGTCCACGATTGTGGTTGACAAAAAAAAACATCACTTCTTAAAATGAGGAGGGATTGACCCTGTATTCAACAATATCCTAACTGCGTAGGTAATTGTTTTTTATGCGTCTTGTGATGCCACTGTGTTATCACGTTGGCAGGTATACTGTTTGATGTTGTTGTCATTGTTGCTCTCAGGTTAAGGATAAATCCCTAGATCTTCCCCCACCTTCCCTAATGTGCCCACTTCACCCCCACCCCCCACCCTTGGATATCGTAATGGCGTGTCCTATCGCGTGCCTGTACATGTCACCACAGCGCAGGCCTCAAGGGTGGTAATAGGACTGCTTCGAAAGGCAGGTGAAGACAGTTTCTCTGGGTCTCCCAGAACTATCGGGTGTTCTTTTCTCATATATTATATATATACTTAAGAAACCTGAGCAACTGGGAGCCAGTGTAGAGCCACACCTTCAACAGGGGGGGGGAGGGGGTGGGAGGGAGGGACGAAAGAGGGGTTTGTGGGGGGGGGGGGGGGGAGGAGAAGGAAACAACACTTACAATAATTCACCTCCACAGAAACCAGGGAATGGGCAACAAGGACTCATGCAGCAGTGATCCTTTACACAGGATCATAATAGTGAACCTGGAATGTTTTGAGGCTGTTTAATCCATTTTGTTTTTGTTTTTTCGTTTGTTTTTTTGTATTTTTTTATCAGGTTTCTGTTATTCGCCTCTCTTGCTGTAAGACTTACGGTCCTCCAAAACAATGGACACTGACGGAGCAGAGGTGTGCTACAACAGAGTTATGGGCTTTGTCACACAAACGCCCCACAGTCCTCCAACACAAAAGGACATTGGACAGAGGTGTGCTACAACAGAGTTCTCTGGGCTTTGGTCACCATCAACGGCCCACTGTCCTCCAACACAAGGGACATCGGGACAGAGGTGTGCTACAAAGCACATAAGTTCTGGGCTTTGGGACCACTCAAAACGACTCGTACGCCCACAATCGGACCTCCGCACACAGGACATGTGACCATGTGCAACAACGAGTTCTGGGCATTTGGTCACATTGCAACCTCCACTGATCCTCCAACACTATGGACATCTCCTGTACAGAGGTGTGCTACAAAACAAACGTTCTGGGCCTTTGGTCACATCACATCCAGCAAGCTCCTGCCACATACAAGGGACCGATCTCATAGGTGTGGCTACGTAACGGTTCTGGGCTTTGGTACAACACATCGTCTCGTTAGAACAGGCGTACTTTTCTACCAGTAGTCACAATGAATCTGTCCTCCATACGTCACGCAATGCCCCGGCTTGCCACCTGTCGACCACCCCACTGTTGATTCTAACCTGATGACCCCCCCCCCACCTCCCCCCCAAGATGTGCCACCAGCATCTCCCCTCGCTCTTTTCCACATCATCCACTGGAGGCTGGAGTTCTGCCGCTGACAGGGTCATTCATTACAGGTATGACGCTCCCTCCTCTCATCTTCCACAGCCCCATTCCCCCACCCCCACCCACCCCCCTTCCCCATCCCTGTCCTTCTCACTCTGCCTGTCTCACCCTGTCATCAACTCCGACCGCCTGGTCATGTCCACAAAAAACCCTACCCCCAAACCACACTTCCCCCCCATCCCCCACAAAACAGAAAAAAAAAAAGAGCCAAAATTCACATGTTGGAGGACCTTACCCCTCTTCGCAATGAATGCACTTGCAGGATTTTTTGGAGAGAGAAAAAATCAATGCATTTTGAAATCTCAGTTTTTTTTTTTTTTTTTCAAAGCGCATTCTGAAAACTTGTTTTTTTTTTTTTAACATGCTTTCACTGACAAATGGGCGGCAATCCATCTGAAAACTGTCTGGTGCAGTATAACACAAGCAGGGCAAAACACCTCACTGGGGGGGGCCAAATAGCTGTTCTGGAACTTTCAGAATCAAATCGTTCCACACTCCTCTTTGTTGCCACCCCCCCCCCCCCCCCCCCCCCACCCCCCCCCCCCCGTCCCCAAAAGACCAGTCTCTCGGACTCCAACCACAGGTTGGGAAACGTGACACTTCCCCTGAGGTTGACCTGTCACTCACACTAAATCACCCCTTATCTCTTCTTCAATTAACAAAACCAAAAAAAAAAAAAAAGAGAGACCCCCCCCCTAGAGAGAGAGAAGAACCCCAAAAGTGTACACATAAAACCATGTGCACAGTGCACGTTGCTAGGTTGCCCTGTCATCAAATCAGGTCACTTTTTTCACACCAAAGAAATGCATCAGAGCTGATTCAAAGAGAGAGAGAGAGACGAGAGAAGAGAGAGAGAGAGAGAGAGGAAGGGAAACAGAGAGTGAGAGAGAAATAGAGACAGACAGACCCTACAGACTGAAAGACGATGAGAGAACACACAGGGAGAGAGAGAGAGAGAGAGAGCGAGGGTGGGGGGGGGAGGGGGGGGAATTTACATCGCTTTTTAAAACACTCCCTTTCCAGTTTACACCAGGGCTGTGGAATATTCACACTCATTTTTCTTGTTCTTTTCCTCAAACAGAATTTACATACGAATCAACTTTCCATTCCCCCCCGCCCCCCCCCCCCCCTCCCCCCCCTAAATTGATCGCACTTTATGACCCAGGTACATCACGGAGTAATATAGATAGCCAGTAATAGTTTTGCGAAGAACATATATATATCCAGGGTTCTTGGCCTGACATAACTAAACTGGTGTAAGACAGATCAGGTGAGCAGTTTAGTGTCGCATGAAGAACCTTGCCGACAAGGGGACAATCACAGAACCAGGGAATAGGAGAGGAGGGAGGGAGGGAGAAGAGGAGGGGTGTTGTGTTAAGTGAGGAATGAACTGGTGGACGGGAAGGGGGGGGGGGGGGGAACAGGGACTCTACCATCTTGAGGAGAGGGTCCCATTGACTCAAAACTGTTATTCTGAGTGTTTTGTACCAGTAAAAAATGAACACAGGACGCCACCCGTACCTGAACAACACAAAAAGCACAAACGTCCTCCCCCCCCACCCCCCACCCCCCCCCCATTGTAGTAAAGACATAAGCACCTTAATCTTAAACACAACATCTGTCCCAACCTGCGCGGGGGTTTCAGTTTCGGGTGTGTCCGGGGATTCCACTGGAACGTTACGGGGTAAAAGCCAAACGGTGATATAAATGTAAACTGGGAACCAGAAGTATATGTAAGTACAACTGTAGATTGAGAACGGAAGTCTATGCGGATATACACTGTACAACGCGAATGGAGTAGTGTGATATACACAAACTCGTACAACGGCGAGTGGAAAGATATGTGGTAGACAAATGGACAATTCAGAACGGCAGTATATTGTGATATTACATTCGGTCCACCTGAGCACGGAGGTATATGTGATCTACAACGGTACCCAAGTGAGACAGAAGGTATATTGGTTCGAATATTTCCCTAGCAAATCAGAGACTGGTTTTCATTCTCACCCCATTACCGTATCCATTTCTTCTACATACTCAAAACACCCCGACACCAGAGGTAAACTGACAACATACACAGTGAAAATATGCACATACTATCTGCTCAGAGTGCAGTGCTTGCATGTCGTGCCCCTAGGCCGCGGTGCGTGCGTGCCGGTGTGTGTGGATGCCCGCATGTAGGTGTGTGTTTGTGCGAGTTGCGTTGTCTAATGTGAATGTTATGTGTCCCACCCATGAACCGGCACACACACACCAATCTAATTTCACCCTCAACACAAGCTCCTCCACTTCAATACACCAAACTGAATGAACTTATCCATTGTGGCATCTTCATTTGAACAGGTGCAGCTGTGGGTGAAAATGCTGAAAAACGTCCACAATGACACAAAAGTACCCCAGGATGCCACATCGTATTCTGTAATCAGCTTCACTTAGTCCTTTTTTTTTTTCTTATAACTCTCACCACAACCTGTGTTTGACTGATGCATGCACGCTGTCCAGCATGTGTGGTATACACGTCTTCATCTTTTCCGTTGCATGCCAGGGACCCCCCCGTTTGTTGGTTTGTGTAGTTTTACGTCTTTTACATGGGTGTTTTTCGGACCGATTGTGTAGTTGTAAAATGACACATCAAGTGACATTGATATAGATATTACAAATGCAAAACATAATGAAATAAAGCTGAATCAGTGAACAGGAAAAGCATAACAATGTTTGTTAAAAAATACTGAACATCTCATACTAAAGTACGATGACTGCGAAGTAACATATTTGATACATAGCCCAAAAATGCATGATTTGAAATGCGTCTTAAATCATGGTCCAACCTTGTAGGATTATTGCCCCCCACCCACGGAAACCCCCATCCGGCGTAGCTACCCCGACGCAGCGTGCCGCGACAGTTAACTAGTAATGAAATGTCACAAGTTCTTTCCCACATATGCATTTTGCAGTAATCAACATAGTTTACATTTAATGAATTATATTTAAGTCTAAAAACACAAACTGGAAATGTCCCTTGGAAAAAACGTTCAACAAAACCATGGCTGTAAGCAGGCTGTGCCGATTTGCAATTAAAAAACCCCCACGAGCCTTGGGGCCTTTTTTCCTAACCACAGTTATATGCCATGTCCGTTACATACAAAAGGAATATTAAACTTGTTTTCACAACTAAATACTTTGTCCCCTGCACCTCCTCCTAGGCTACCGCTGCTCTGCCCATTTCGTCGTTTCCCTAAAATACCACACCCATGTGATGAAACCCGACCCACGTTTTGGAATTAAAAAAATGTATGAGATGATACAGTTACAATGACCAGATCCAAAACATTCTTTATCTAGTAACTTCTGGATTTCAGTGTGTGAATAAGACAAGAACCTTAGAGTAACCAACCACCAAAAATCGTAATTGATAATATAAACCAAAGGACCCCCACGATAAACAATGTAATCGCAGTGCCCTGAGAATGGGCTACCCGGTCCGGCCCGCGGTGAAACCTAATGCAGACCTGCACCAAATTGGAAACGATTTTTTCCTTCTTTAGACCAGGTATTACAACAACCCAGCACCCACCACATTTAGTGTCAATAAGAGAACCATCGGTAGTAACCTTCACATGGTTCGAACTAGGTTTTGTTTTTTTGAATGAACAGGATAGCGAAAAAAGCAGACAATTACGACTAAGGTTAATCACTCTTTTTTTAGATCCGTCACCAAGGAGTGTGTGTGTTTGTGGTGTGTGTGGGTTGGTTTTGGGTTGTGCATGTGATTTGGTGTGTGTGTGTGTATGTGTTGACGTGTGTTTCATGTGTCTGTGTGTGCTCATGGATGTGAGTCCTTCCCATATTCATGTGCAATATGCGCCTGCAATCAATGCAATTAAGAATATGTGTGCACATCCAGGTGGGTGTGTGTGCTGCCTGTGTGTGTGTGCGTGCTGGAGATGTTGTCAGTCGGCAGTGGTATTTGTTTATTTGTGGTGTGTTGTGTTTTGGTGTAAATCGTGTGTGTGTGTTCTGTATGTGCCCACCCCTCATCCCCCACTGCCACCTCACCCCCATCCCCCCCAACAAAACACTATTTAAAACTATTAATTTTCTGTCCGGCAATGTTTATTAACACCCGAGTATCTCATATATCTACTTTTATGATCACAATGTACTCTTGAACCCCCCGTTATTTCCTTTTCCCTCCCCAATTTTCATATTCCAAACAATACACAACCCTTTGAAAATCCACAATCAACATTCCACGGTTACCTTTGCTTTTCACATAACCAAGAGGCAGCACAACTCCTGCCAGGTACACACACCCACAACACGCGCCCACCCTTCGCCAACGCCCGCCAGCAACAGGCTTAATAATGACGGTCTAACATTAATTGCACTCCTAAATCCCAGGTGTTTAAAGGAAACGCCTGCAGGAGGAAAACTCTAGCCCCCTCTATTCTCCGGTGCTGGCCTAATCCACTATGCTTATGAGCTGGACTGTGACAGACTGACTGACCTGACACAGCTAACAGGACTGACATGACCAGCAAATGACACAGGACACGCCACTCACTCAGGGTGTGAAGGAGTTTCTCTCAAACTCAGTCATCTGCAATTCAAGCGGCAAGTCACTCTTATTTTTTTTGTTGAAGGGGACAACACTGTTACCTGTACAGCACACACAGTTCAGCCAAGGGGCAACAGTTCAAGGTAATCGTGAGAGGAGAAGCCTGAGCGCCCACCCCCTCCGTCTCCCCCCCCCCCACCCTTCCCCCCCCCCCCCCCCCCCCACCCAATCCCCCCGCCCTCCCTGACCGAGATTTTTCCTCTGTTGATTTTATGCGTTCATTTCCATTCATCTGGTTTCATTCTTCATCAGTGACCACCAGTTCACTAAACCCATACTCGAAATAACCACAATACATACACCAATGACCACAGAATAAAGGCACATAAATAGCCCCCCCCCTTCCCCCCCCCACCAGCACTCCCCCCACCCCACCACTTACACTACCACGACCAAATGTCTTTCCTCACCACCCCCCCTCAACCCCCCCCCCCCCCCCTTTTCCCCTCCAATATCTGTGTTAATGTATTGTGGTGGTGGTGGTATGGGTGTGTGTGTTTGTGCGTGTGCTGTGTGTATGCAAATTATATAAGCCCAAGAACCCATGCGTAATGTATACATATGCATGTGCCAATCGGCGATGTTTATGCATGTGTGTGTAGTGTGTTTGTGCGTGGTATGCAAAACCCAGAAGAGAGAAAAGAGAGAGAGCGAGAGAGTGAGAGTGTGTGTTGTGTGTGTGTGGTTGTGTGTGGTGTGTGTTGTGTGTGTGTGTGTGGTGTGTGAGTGCGTTGCCGTGTGTGTGTGCGTCCATGCATGTGCAAGGTTGCATGTATATGTGTGTGCACGAATATGTGTTATACATAATACCATTCAATGACAGCACTACAGGCAGATGGGGGAACAAAACCCACAGTGTAATCCAAACGTCCACAGATGGAGATGAATCAAGATGCAAGCAGAGGGAAAACAAAAACTGTCTAAACCAGCTGGCCATTTATGACAACAGATGCACCCTCACTGAAATCTGAAGTTTTGTTGCCCCCACCCCCCCCCCTCATTTTCATTTCCCCTTTTCAAAAAAAAAAAGAGAAGACGAAATGAAAATGAAAGGTAATCACAAAATTCCTCTTCCATCTTCCCCTCGCCATTACCAGGGAATTTATTCCAACGGATGTCGCCC
>JADBJO010030348.1:15000-17993 GCA_016801955.1 Conus betulinus | reverse complement strand
TGTCTCTTCTCTCTCTCTCTCTTCTCGATCTCTCTCTGACTGTCCTGACCGTTTTTCCCCCGTTACTGTTGCTTTCTACGTGCGTATGGTGAGACTCTCTTGCCACACCCATTTTTGCTCTAAGGTTACTCTTCCGTTTACTCTCCCAGCACTATAGGTCACAAACCGAGCTGCCATTACGCAGTGTGTCCCCTGATTCAGCGTTTTAGCTCCCCGTATCGTATAGGTCAACAAACAGGCCTTTTCCATATAGTTGACCCGGTCAATTCCGCGTTTAGCTCCCATTACTATGTTCAACTCTGGAGGCAGTCAACACTGTATGCTTTTTGCGTTTCTTTTACAGTGACGAAAGTTCCTGCATCTGGTTGAGTTAGCCTGTGTTTTGAGTTCTGCAGGCTGTATGTTGTTCGCACATTCTGAGTGTAACCAAAAAACTGCAGCTCAGAGTTATTTGTGGCCGTTCCGTGAAACACTTTGGTTTGTATACCACTCATAGTATTCAACATTGCATCTTTGCTGCGATTTATTTTGTGATACCACTGGTAGCATCCAACAGTATTTCGTCGCTGAGATTTCTTGAGCATCCGTCAAACTAGCATTAAAGCTGATTCAGTATAGACCCCGTGCAGAAAAAGTGACACCCATGCCAGGTTCGGTGTGAGGTCATGTTCAGGTTGAGCGTCGACACTCACCAAGGTGGTAGGGCAGACGTCGACACTCACCGGTTGGTAGGGGCAGACGTCGACACTCACCAAGGTGGAAGGGCAGACGTCGACACTCACCAAGGGTGGTGGGGCAGACGTCGAGACACTCACCAAGGTGGTGGGGCAGACGTCGACACTCATCAAGGTGGTAGGGGGCAGACGTCGACACTCATCAAGGTGGTAGGGCAGACGTCGACACTCACCAAGGTGGAAAGGGCAGACGTCGACACTCATCAAGGTGGTAGGGCAGACGTCGACACTCACCAAGGTGGAGGGCAGACGTCGACACTCCCCGAGGTGGAAGGGCAGACGTCGACACTCACCGAGGTGGTGGGGCAGACGGAATAACCGCAACAGGAAGAGCGGTCAGGGGGGCGGGGTAGAGGATGGAGGGGGGGAAGTGAGGGATGGCAGAGGGCTTGTGGAACACTACACCGATACCATCAGAACATCAATACATCAATATGCCCATTCGTCTTAAACGGCCTGGGTGCTTTACCCTGAGCTTACTATTAAATGGGGCGGGGGGGGGGGGGGGGGGGGGGGGGGCTACGGGTATTAATGGGAAAAGGTGGGGATAGAGTTTGTGAAGCAACTATGTTGAATCACTTTGATTAGAGGAACCCTGGTCTTTTTTGTAAAAAAAAAAAAACAAAAAAAAACTTCTGATCTATGCGTCTTTTGATTCTCTCTCAGTGTGGTGACTCGATATTTGCTGACATTGTTTTATTCATGCTTACAGCCCTGATATGGTTTACGTCTGATCATTCAGAGAGATGCCCGCTTATGCCTCTATAAATATCCCACTTTCCCCCAATTCCTATGCACAGAGGATTTTCTGATGCTCATCACAACACCTTTTCTTGTTACTTATTCCTTTCATGTGTTTTTCTCACTGGCATGCTTTCACAACAGGGCTTTGCACTTTTCAGTCCAGTTATTCTCCCCTTCCTACTTTTCAGGCTTACTCCTTGATGTTCTCCAGACACCCTTCACTTTCTGGTATCAACATGTTGTGCACATACTGAGAGGGTCGGAGAAACCACCACCTGTTTCCGTCTTCGTCCAGTTGGCAGTTTATCATTTTCCCAGTGCATTTCTCTCCTTTTGATATTTCATGATTAGAACCTGAGGTCCTTCACCCCCCTCCCAACTTTCATTCTGTAGCCCTTCCATTACCGCCCCATACGGGCTGTTGTGCATTATTCATGTTTCCATAGTCCCAATTGTCTTATGTCATATTTGATCTTTCCCGAACACATCAACCTTTGAAGTCCTGCAGTCTCCCCTCCTTTTCATTCTTCTCTGTTGCAAACAGATCCTGTTCTACACTGCTGACGTAGTAGTCTGCATTGCTACACTCTTATGACAGTCATTTCCATCGCTACCCCTTTATTTCTCTTTAGGCAGCATTGAACAACAGGATAGACGTACCATATTCATTTCCATCCATTTCTCCCTTTCCTATCCCGCCGGTCACAATCATTCTTCTGTTCTTCTCCCATCCGTTATTGATCAGTCTCACGTTGTCTTCTCCTCACAACTATTGATCTTCGTTCTTCTTCTTCTCTTCTTCTTCTCTTCGCTTGTCCATCACTCATCCTTCTCACGTTCTCCAGGTACCATTCCGTCTGTGTGTGACCATTCATTCTCATGTTCTTCTTCTTCTCGTCTTGTTCTTCATTTACTATTGTCATGTTCTGCCCCCCCCCCCCACCACCCCCACCCCTTCCTACTCTCCCCCCCCCCCCCCCCCCCCCCTCAGCATTTTAATGTCCTCTTCGTTTCATCGCGTAAACCATTCATTATTATCACATTTCCATCCCCTCAGTTTCGTCTCATTCTGTGCTGATTGTGCCCACTACTACTCTGTGGCTGTCCTGTTTTCATCATTCTGTGCTGATTGTGCCCACTACTACTCTGTCCCTGTCCTGTTTTCATCATTCTGTGCTGATTGTGCCCACTACTACTCCGTCCCTGTCCTGTTTTCATCATTCTGTGCTGATTGTGCCCACTACTACTCTGTCCCTGTCCTGTTTTCATCATTCTGTGCTGATTGTGCCCACTACTACTCTGTCCCTGTCCTGTTTTCATCATTCTGTGCTGATTGTGCCCACTATACTCTGTCACTGTCCTGTTTTTATCATTTTGACGCTCTTCTCGTTCCTTTGCTGTCCTCTTCTCTCTTTTGTTGATCAGCGTCGCACCACCGTTTCACTCACTTTTTCGTGTTTACTACGTTTCTTCTCTTCCCAGTCCAACATTCATCATTCTGTCAGTTTCCTCCCG
>JADBJO010030348.1:0-10000 GCA_016801955.1 Conus betulinus | reverse complement strand
ATTATGTTGTGTTCGCCCTTTACTGCGTCATTATTGATTCTGTTGTGTCTACCCTTCACTGTGTCATTATTGATTCTGTTGTATGTGTCCTTCACTTTGTCATTATTGACTCTGTGTGTGTGTGCCCTTCACTGTGTCATTATTGATTCTGTTGTTGTAAGCACCCTTCACTGTGTCATTATTGATTCTGTTGTTGTAAGCACCCTTCACTGTGTCATTATTGAATCTGTTGTGTGTGTGCCTTTCACTGTGTCATTATTGATTCCGTTGTGTGTGTGCACTTCGCTGTGTCATTATTGATTCTGTTGTGTGTGTGCCCTTCGCTGTGTCATTATTGATTCTGTTGTGTGTGTGCCTTTCACTGTGTCATTATTGAATCTGTTGTGTGTGTGTGCCTTTCACTGTGTCATTATTGATTCTGTTGTGTGTGTGCACTTCACTGTGTCATTATTGATTCCGTTGTGTGTGCCCTTCGCTGTGTCATTATTGATTCTGTTGTATGCGTGCCTTTCACTGTGTCATTATTGATTCCGTTGTGTTTGTGCCCTTCACTGTGTCATTATTGATTCCGTTGTGTTTGTGCCCTTCACTGTGTCATTATTGATTCTGTTGTGTGTGTGCCCTTTACTATGTCATTATTGATTCTGTTGTGTGTGTGCCCTTTACTATGTCATTATTGATTCTGTTGTGTGTGTGCCCTTACTGTGTCATTATTGATTCTGTTGTGTGTGTGCCCTTTACTATGTCATTATTGATTCTGTTGTGTGTGTGCCCCTTTACTGTGTCATTATTGATTCTGTGTGTGTGTGTGCCCTTTACTATGTCATTATTGATTCTGTTGTGTGTGTGTGCCCTTTACTATGTCATTATTGATTCTGTTGTGTGTACCCTTTACTGTGACATTATTGATTCTGTTGTGTGTACCCTTTACTGTGTCATTATTGATTCTGGTGTGGTGTACCCTTTACTGTATCATTATTGATTCTGTTGTGTGTGCCCTTCACTGTGTCATTAATTATTGTATTATGTGTGCCTTTCACTGTGTCATTATTGATTCTGTTGTGTGTGTGTACCCTTCACTGTGTCATTATTGATTCTGGTGTGTGTACCCTTCACTGTGTCATTATTGATTCTGTTGTGTACCTTCACTGTGTCATTATTGATTCTGTTGTGTGTACCTTCACTGTGTCATATTGATTCTGTTGTGTTTGCCCTTTACTGTGTTATTGTTGATTCTGTTGTGTGTGCCCTTCACTGTGTCATTATTGATTCTCTTGTGTTTGCCCTTCATCGTGTCATTATTGATTCTGTTGTGTGTGCCCTTCACTGTGTCATCGTTGATTCTGTTGTGTGTACCCTTCACTGTGTCATTATTGATTCTGTTGTGTGTACCCTTCACTGTGTCATCGTTGATTCTGTTGTGTGTGTGTGTGCCCATCACTGTGTCATTATTCTTTCTGTTGTGTGTACCCTTCACTATGTCATTATTGATTCTGTTGTGTATGTGTGCCCTTTA
The DNA here is from genome assembly GCA_016801955.1 of Conus betulinus. Lineage (NCBI taxonomy): Eukaryota > Metazoa > Mollusca > Gastropoda > Neogastropoda > Conidae > Conus > Conus betulinus. The sequence goes on along the minus strand of JADBJO010030348.1, from coordinate 8,484 downwards.
CTGTGTCATTATTGATTCTGTTGTGTACCCTTCACTATGTCATTATTGATTCTGTTGTGTATGTGTGCCCTTTACTGTGTCATTATTGACTCTGTTGTGTACCCTTCACTATGTCATTATTGATTCTGTTGTGTACCTTCACTGTGTCATTATGAATTCTGTTGTGTACCTTCACTATGTCATTATTGATTCTGTTGTGTACCTTCACTGTGTCATTATGAATTCTGTTGTGTGTACCCTTCACTGTCTTTATTGATTCTGTTGTGTGTGCCTTTCACTGTGTCATTATTGATTCTGTTGTGTGTGCTACTCCAACGTATGACTTACCTTAAGTTCCATCAAAAGACACAAATACAGTATAATATTCAGACGACATTTTTTTCATCTAGACAAATGCAGACCCGAGAAAATGAGGATAGTAAATCATGCTCAAAATATTTATCAATTAGAGATAAAACATTGAACTTGTACATGGAATGATATGGCTTGCACATTTTGAAAAATTAAACACACACACACACACACACACACACACACACACACACACACACTAAGAAATCTTTTTTTAACGTGGAGAATCCGACATCATTAGTTCAACATGAAGTATAATATGACTTTACAACATTCATTAAGTCGACGTTTTTGGATGCTAATTTGACTAGACATTACACTGGCAATTTCATACTGAAATTTGATAATGAAGCAGGGAAAAAGTAGACAAAAAATCACAGCAGTTGATACTTAACCATAGGATCAAGATACATACGAAAACAATAAAACCACTATTACCACAGTCACTAGCCTTGCCCGATCAAAAATAATTTATGAACAAGTTTATCTTTTTATCTTGCACAGCTTGTAGAATAAAAATACAATCTACAGACAGTAGAGCTGTACAGTTAGCTCTTCACAGTCCGGTACATACAAATATATTGAATCCATGCCATGATGTCGGCTTACTATCTTTTTTTCACAATAAGATAAGTTGTCAAAAGCTAATCGTTTTAATTCGATTTTCTTTGTCTCGAATTCAGAAATGCAAAATATTTTAGACTCCGACAACGAGTACCCGAAAAGAGATAGACACACGCTGTCTCTCCCCAGCCAGTTACAAATTACAGAAAGGAATTATACCAAAAAAATGCAATTTTTGAATAATTATAAAAAAAATATAATTTTGTAAATGAATTATACCAAAAAACAAATGAAATGCTGTTCTTCCTCCTGTGTCATCAGGTCAGATAGTGTCGGTCATACATCACTAAGAGAACCGACAGGTCAAAGTTGGTAATGATGGTATTGTTATCGACAAGTCAAAGTTGGTAATGATGGTATTGTTATCGACAAGTCAAAGTTGGTAATGATGATATTGTTATCGACAAGTCAATGTTGGTGATGATATTGTTTACCGACAAGTCAAAGTTGGTAATGATGATATTGTTCTGACAGCAGGTGGAAACATTCACAGTTTATCATCGCTAAGAACCGACAGGTCAAATTTGGTAATGATGATATTGTTCTAACGGCAGGTGAAAAACACTCATATTTTATCATCTGAGAGAGAGAGTAAAACGTCATTTTTTTCAGAGACTCAGGGACATATTAAAACTGTGTATCCAATTTTTTTAAATATTAATATTAACAATTGGCTCAGTCCTAGAATCACGCACACATTTTGCATTTGAAAATTATTCAAAAATACGAAAATAATTTTTGTCTTTGTATAACTAATATTTACCTCTTTTGCCCAGGTCCGTGTGAAGTCATCGGGGCATGGCACTGAAGAACTGTTCACCAGACTCCTTTGGTTCTGTCGGTTGTGTTCCGTGGCCTTGGTCTCTACAGATGTTTCCCTATCCATTCTGCAATGTTGTCAGTCCATGCGTTTCTGTCTTCTCTCTGGTCTCTACAGATGTTTCCCTGTCCATTCTGCAATGTTGTCAGTCCATGCGTTTCTGTCTTCTTTCTGCTGTCCGTTTTGCAATGTTGTCAGTCCATGTGTTTCTGTCTTCTTTCTGCTGTCCATTTTGCAATGTTGTCAGTCCATGTGTTTCTGTCTTCTTTCTGCTGTCCATTTTGCAATGTTGTCAGTCCATGTGTTTCTGTCTTCCCCTTGGTCTCGCTCCTTCAACACTTTCCTGGATGATCATTTCAGCGGGGGCTGTTGGGGGATCCCCATGACAATGCCAGCTTAGTTTCTTGGCTTTGCTGGTGTCAGCAAATCTTCGTATGGCCCGACGTGCTTTTTGATGGTATTGCACGCTTTGTTCAGTGGTGATATAATCAGTATATCTGATTATATCCATCTTGCAATGACATCTTATTTCTATGATATGATTTCTTTCTACCAGGTCCATGTCGCGTATTCATAATTATAGGAAAAGGAAATATACCCGTGCATACATTTGATTTTGTTTCACAGAGATGTCATTGTCTTACCGTACAGGGTTGAATCTGGACGAACTGATATCTTTGCTGCTCTTGAGATGACATTTGATTTAAATCCGCCATCGCTGTAAACAGAACCCAGATGTAGGAACAGTTTAACACTTCCTATCTCCATCCATGGTCATATCAGTACTGGAGGTGGTGTTGTGGCTGGCCATTAGCTTGGTGTTCTCTGTGTTGATGTCCAAACTATGTCTCATAGATCTTTCATCGAGTGTTTTAACAAGCTTAATGAGTTCTTGTTCAGTGCCCGCCAGGCCATCAAAGTCACCTGCAAAGTGAAGGTTCCAGGTAGTTCTTCTTGCAGTGCTGGTTGTGTTTACTGATCTTCAAGTGTATCATTCATGATGCATTCCAGGACTGCGTTGAAAACTACTGGAGAGTAAAGGGGCCCTTACTGATCCTAACTGACATGTGGACCACTTTCCAGTCGAGCCCTTTGTGAGCACTGCACTGGTCACTTTGACGTATACTTGGCGGATGTTGTTGATTATTTTTGTCCCGACATCAGATTTCTTCATATAGCCTATAGCACCTTTGGACAGACTCTATCAAACATACGTTTTGAAGTCTGTGAAGACATAGTAGAACTCCTGGTGTTGCAGTTGTGTGTTGGCGAAGGGTTAAAGCTCTGTTCGATAATACTTCAACCCTTTCAGATACAGCGGTGTCTGTTTGCAGCTGTAATCATTCATAATGATTTTGAACATCACGTTGCTTACATTGTGGATCTAAACTGATCTTGCGGTTGTTCTGGTACTGTTGAGGATTTCCTCTCTTGGAAGTGGGACGAATAGGAATCGGGTCTCTTTGGCGTGAGCCACTCGCTGGGTGCCAGATTTGGTTGCAGATGGCAGTTAATATATCAGTTACTGCCTTTCCGCCATATCATATTGTGCAGGGATGTTGTCAGTGATTGCAGCCTTGCCATGTTTCAGTGACTTCACTGCTGCTACAACTTCTCCGACAGTGTGTTGGAAAGTCTTCTCCATTTGAGGAATCTGGAACTGTTGGGATGCTTGGATCTCCTCAAAGCATGGTTCTTTTATCTTCTTATGATGTTTTCCTTTTGCATGTGACAGTGAACGTCGTTGTCCTGCGCAGTGCTGACTTTAATTTGCGGGGGTCAATTTTTCACAGATGTAAAGGCTTTTTTGGCGTGTCGTTGTTATCCAGGTCTTCCTCAAAGTGTTCACACTCTCATTTTCATCCCTTGGAACATTCACCATTAGCGTGCTCTCCTCTCCTCATTCCGTCCATCATTCATTTTCATCACATTTTCAGGCTTCATTCCTCGTCATCATTCATCACACTTGAATTCTCTTTTTTTATCACGTCTACCATTCACAATCACCACGTTCTCCTATTCTCATTGCGTCTGCCATTTGCCATGCTTGGAAGTTCTGCCGTTAACCATCGTTCTGGAGATCTCCGTCAGTCATCAGTCTCATGCTCTTTTCTTTCTCTCATCATCCATTCATCGCTGTGGCGTTTTCTTCTTCCCCTCCAGTCCATCATTGATTCTTCTCCAGTCGTTGTCGTCTCATTTCGACCGTCATTGTTCATGACCACGCTCTCCTCTTTGTCTCCAGTCGACCGTTCATCGGTTTTACAATTTGTACATCCGTTCCTGTCTATCATTCATCCTTCTCTCGTTCTGTTCATGCCATCCCGTCTATCTTTCATCCTTCTCTCGTTCTGTTCATGCCATCCCGTCTATCATTCATCCTTCTCTCGTTCTGTTCATGCCATCCCGTCTATCATTCATCCTTCTCTCGTTCTGTTCATGCCATCCCGTCTATCATTCATCCCTCTCTCGTTCTGCTCATACCATCCCGTCTATCTTTCATCCTTCTCTCGTTCTGTTCATACCTTATCGTCAATCATGCATCCCTCTCTCTCGTTCTGTTCATACCTTATCGTCAATCATGCATCCCTCTCTCGTTCTGCTCATACCTTATCGTCAATCATGCATCCCTCTCTCGTTCTGTTCATACCTTATCGTCAATCATGCATCCCTCTCTCGTTCTGTTCATGCCTTATCGTCAATCATGCATCCCTCTCTCGTTCTGCTCATACCATATTGTCTGTCATTCATCATTATTGAGGTGTCTTCCTCTCGTTCATTCTCCCCCTCCTCCTCCTCCTCTCCTCTTTCCTGCTCCTCCTGCTCCTCCGCTGCTCCTCCTCCTCCTCCTCCACATCGTCGTCATCATTATCTATTATCTCTCTCTCCCCCACCCCTCTGTGTGTGTTGTGTGTGTGTGTGTGTGTGTGTCTGTCTGTCTGTCTGACAGTCTGACAGATAGTCAGACAGACTGACAGACAGGACAGACAGACAGATAGACAGACAGACAGAGACAGAGACAGAGAGACAGACAGATAGACAGACAGTCAGACAGACAGACAGACAGACAGACAGGCAGACAGACAGAGAGAGCGCATCGGACAAAGACAGCGATACACATAGCTAATGGAGAACAAGAAAATTGAGAGAGAGAGAGAGAGAGAGAGAGAGAGAGAGAGAGAGAGAGAGAGAGAGATGAGATGAATATGATAACGATAACAATAACGAAAATTTATTGAGAAAGGCCACAGCCCCATTTGAAGGGGTGAGAGGTGAATAAACAACATAATTAAACAAGGTATTTTATCACAAAAATGTAAACATTCTCAACGTATGCAATTTTACATAGGTCCAATCACTCCTCCTTTTTAAATAATTTGTACAAAATAGACAGCAAGGTTTCTTACAACGTTGTAATTTTTGACGACAAAAGACAACAGAGATTTGGGGGTTGGAGATAGGACACGACATAGAGAAATTGCACTTATTTGCTATGAAACGGTTTTTAAATGTCCATAGGCGTACCCCAAATGACTTGACGTATGGAGAACTCGGTAGATTCCCTATTTATTTGAATTCATATATAAAATGACTAAGATACTAGCCTAAACTGTACGTATGGGGCAGAGAGAGAGAGAGAGAGAGAGAGAGAGAGAGAGAGAGAGAGAGATATTACGGAAAAGATTACATTACAACTTATGTCGGATACGCATTTAGAGTCAAAAATTAGACTGTTGCATGCGGGGATTGGACCTGTATTTACACACACACACACACACAACAAACACACACCTGTAGAAAAAACACACATACACACACACACAAACACACACACAACACACACACAACACACACCACACACACACACACACAACACACACACACATTAACACACACACACACACACACACGCAAACACACACAACACACAAACACACACACACACACAACATACATATACATACACACACAACACGCACGTACGAATACAAACACACCTGTGCTCGTTCGCGCACGCACACGTATACACGTTTGCGTGCACGTGCACGCCTTCTTTTCCTCTCTTTCTCTCTCTTCCTCCACCTCTGTTTCCCTCATTCCACCATCTTCCACCCTCCCCGCAACTTCCTCCCCCCTCTTTGTTTCGTTCTTTATAACCCTCTGTCTCATGTTTCCTTCTCCGATAGTGCCTGTTCGTTTCATCCTCCTACAATCGTTTCTATCTTTTAATTCTTGCGTACACTACTTGTCAATGAGGTTGTTCTTTTTGTTTGTTTGTTTGTTTTTGTCTTTCTTAATTTATTCCTTTCTTTCGTACATTTATTTAATTGTTCGATTGTTTGTTGCTGTTTTTAAGTTTTTGTTTTCCCGTGCGTTTGTTCGGTCGCAAGCTTATTTGTTCATCCGTTCAGTTGGTCGTTCAGTCATTCGTTCGTAAATTTGTTTGCTCGGTCGGTCGATCAGTCAGTCATTCGTTCGGTTGGTCATTCAGTCAGTTCGTTGGTACACTTGTTTCGTCGATCGCTCGTTCAGTCATTCAGTCGGTCGCTCAGTCATACATTTATTCATTCGTTCAGTTGGTGGTTTAGTCATTTATTCGGTCAATCGGTCGTTCAGTCATTCATTCAGCAGTCGGGGTCGTTCAAACAGTCATTCGGTCAGTCGGTCGTTCAGTCATTCTTTCGGTCAGTTGGTTGTTCAAACAGTCATTCGGTCAGTCGGCGTTTTAGTCATTTTTTTCGGTCGTTATTCATTCGTTCAGTCGGTCAATCACTCGTTTATTCGGTCAGTCAGTTGTTCAGTCATTCTTTCGGTCAATCGGCCGTTCAGTTACACATTCGGTCAGTCAGTCGTTCAGTCATTCATGTTGTCAGTCGGTCATTCAGTCATTTCAGTCGGTCAGTCGGTCGTACAGTCATTTTTTCGGTCAGTCGGTCTTTCAGTCAGTCATTCGTTCATTCGATCAGTCGGTCGGTCAGTCAGTCATTCGGTTCATTCGATCAGTCGGTCGGTCGGGTCAGTCATTCGTTCATTCGGTCAGTCGGTCGGTCAGTCAGTCATTCGTTCATTCGATCAGTCGGTCGGTCAGTCAGTCAGTCATTCATTCGGTCAGTCGGTCGGTCAGTCAGTCAGTCATTCATTCGGTCAGTCGGTCGGTCAGTCAGTCAGTCATTCATTCGGTCAGTCGGTCGGTCAGTCAGTCAGTCAGTCATTCGGGTCAGTCGGTCGGTCAGTCAGTCATTCGGTCAGTCGGTCGGTCAGTCAGTCATTCGGTCAGTCGGTCGGTCAGTTCGTTCAATCGGCGGGTGTACGGTGAGACACAGGTGCAGGGCGTGACGTGGGTACGGGGGCAGGGCGCGGTTGCTGGTCGTGACAAGGGATGGGATGGGGGGGGGGTGGGGAGAGAAGCAAACACAGGGTATCACACCTGGATATATGTGGGACGTGGAAGCAGGGTGTGACATGTGGGAGGTGGAAGCAGGGTATGACATGTGGGACGTGGAAGCAGGGTGTGGACACGTGGGACGTGGAAGCAGGGTGTGACATGTGGGAGGTGGAAGCAGGGTGTGACATGTGGGACGTGGACAGGGTGTGACATGTGGGAGGTGGAAGCAGGGTGATATGACATGTGGGAGGTGGAAGCAGGGTGTGACATGTGGGAGGTGGAAGCAGGGTGTGAACATGGGGACGTGGAAGCAGGGTGTGACGCGTGGGAGGTGGAAGCAGGGTGTGACATGTGGGACGTGGAAGCAGGTTGTGACATGTGGGACGTGGGAGCAGGGTATCACATGTGGGCTATATGTAGGACGTGGCTGGAAGGAGGGTATGTGCCAAGGGTACGGGGTGGCGGATGCCGCGCCAGCATGCGTACAGCATGGCACCGATGGCCGGGTCTCCCGGACGGGGCCTGCCGGCGGTCTCCCCCTGCTCGTGGGTCTCAAGGCGGGGCCGGCAGTCTCCACATGCTCGTGGGTTATCCCGGCGGGGCTGCCGTCTCCCCCCTGGATCGTGGGTATTTCCAGGAGGGGCCTGCCCAGTCCCACACTCGTAATCGCACATGGTGGTCAAGACCCACCCGCGCCCGGCCGCCCCTCCGGCACCCACCACAACCCGACACCCTCTACCCCCACCACACACATGCTCGGTATTTCCGGCGGGGGCCTGCGGATCACACCCCCTGCTCGTGGGTTCCCGGGGGGGCGCCTGCCGTCCCCCCATGCTCGTGGTCTCCCGGCGGGCGGGGCCCCCTTGCCCGTCTACCCCCCATAGCCAGCCCTCGTGCGTTCTCCCGGCGGGGCCTGCCCGTACCCCCCTGCTCGTGCGTTAAAAACCCCGCGCGGGGCCTTGCAGTATCCACCCCTGCTCGTGAGTCTCCCGGCGGGGGGCCTGCCCGTCCCCCCCTGATCGTGGTCTCCCGGCGGGGTCTGCCGTCTCACTGCTCGGCGTTATCCAGCCCGGCCTGCAGCGCCCCAGAATTGGGTGGAAAGGAGGGGCAGCCGCGTACACCATGGTAGTGGATACAGGGGGCCGCAGCGACACCATGGTAGTGAGTCTAACGGACGGGGAAGCAGCGAGGGGAATGCAGCGTACAACTGTTCGTGGCGTACAGAGGGGGCGGCCGCGTCCCCCATGATATGGGTTGTAAGGCGGGGAATGCAGGGTACAACATGCGCCGTGGGTCTACAGGG
>JADBJO010030347.1:0-17994 GCA_016801955.1 Conus betulinus | reverse complement strand
TCAGCATGAACTGCCAGACACCAGACGATGCTATTTGCCAGGGAGCCCACACTGGTCAATGGTTCTCCAAGCCTTCTTCCGACATCTGTTTGGTTTCTTTTTGCTCTTCGTGTGTGTCTTTCAGCGTATCATCATACCATCTTCCAAGGCTCTTGACTGGCTCTTCTGTTACTGTTGAATGAATGGCCTGTTTGGCAACAACTAAAGACCACAGATTCGGCCACTTTTTCCTTTCCTCAGTGAGAGACTCCGTGATTTCTTTGGGCTTGAACTTCATTCTGGATGAGGCAACTATGTCATCCAGCCTCTCCAGCACTGATGTGTCTCGTCTTCTCTGATTGAAATCACTGTAGTGTCATCCATGAACGTCTTGAGGAGGGGGCATCTTGTATCCATCACCAAGGTCTGTTTGTCTTGCGTTGCTTGTTGCTGCTTTCAAATATGACTTCCATTGCCAACACGAACAGTATTGGGGAAATTGCACAGCCCATTGCAATGCCCACTTCCAAGTTGATCAATCTGTTGTGTAACCTCCTTGGTAGAGAAGCGCATTGACAAGCCATTGAAGTTACTTCTTGAGCATGTCGCGCGGATGTTCTTGGCACATGGGTACATCTCAAGAGCCAAGTGTATCATCTCATGGGGTACAGATGACATATGTGATTGCCAGATCAAGCCACACTACGTCCCAGGTCTCTCTTTTCCTGTTTTTGCTCTTTGGATTGCGTCCCAAGATCATTGTGGCGTGTTTCTACACAGCCAGCCACGCCTGGGATGCCACCTTTCTGGACTGACACATCCAAGTACTTGTTTTTTCCATGAGGTACTTGGTCAGCCTTGCTGCCATGACAGAGACGAAAATTTCCCTTTGACGTACGTTCAGTAGTGATATTGGCCTGAACTGGCTGATGTCACTTGAGTTTTTGCTCTTTGGGGATGTACACATCATCTGCCGTCATCCACTGGCCGCTGATCTTCTGGTTTTTCTCCAAGCTGATCGCCAAGCAGCCTGTGGAGCCACTCCAGCACCTTGGGACATTTCTTGTACAGCTGGTAAGGGTATTTCGTTTGGCCCTGGTGATGATTTGGGCTCTGGCTTTTTGTCGACCACCTTCTTGATTTCCGCCAAAGTTGGAGGCTTGTCATTGAACTGTTCCTCAGGGTTGGGCTTGGCCACACCAGACCTTGAATGTCGAGAGTGGTGCTTTACTCTGTGAGTCAGAGTATGATTTTCCTCAGATGCTGCTCAAGAACTTCTTTGTCCACACTTAGGGTCCCAGATTTTGGCTGCCTCAGAGTTCTGGCAAACTGGAAGGGGTCTCCGAAGAAGCGCTCTTGTGTCTTCTTCTTTTTGCTCTTCCTCTTCCTCGCAGATTCCGCTTTGCTGAGGGCGCGCTGTGTTTTGCTTTCAGGTCTTCCCAGAGTTTTTACCAAGCCTTGTTTTTCGGCTGGCAGTGCGGTTTCATTTGCTCTTGAGAGTTTTCTTTTGGACCCTGATCTTGTCCATCTGTTCTTGGCGTCTGGATTTCTTTGGAGGTGTTTTCTCTTTAGGTAGTTTTGCTCCATAGGCGTCTCTACATGTGGCATACACAATGTCCCTATATGTGGCTAGTTTGTGTTCCAGGATGATTTTCCCTATCCGTGCATCGAGTCTTCGGACGATTTTTGCATCCAGTTTCTCCCAATCTTTAGTCAGGTTGAGTTTCAGACCCCTAGCATCGAGGGCCTGTGCAAATTTCCAATCCGAAACGAACAGCGCGTGATGTCCTTGGGCACCGTGGTTTAAATCCTGGCCTTGGTCTTCCGACGTCTTAGCTGCTGATGCAGTGCGCTGCTGCTCATTCAGATGAGTATTCACACATCCCATCTTTGTTCTGTGGATCTTCATGCCACGGGTGGTAGCGAAACGCTTTCCACAGACACATGGATATTCCATTTGGTCCATGCTTGGCGGTAACTCCACCCCTCTCTTTCTAATTTTGTAGCATTTAATGATAACCTGATTTCTTGATCAAACGTGTATGAGGAAAGGAAAGCTTTGGGATGGGAAGTCCCCTGTTAATAATGTATGTTTTTGTGTCCACGCCACTCCAACGGTGATCACAAATGAAGCTGTTATCCCCGTTCGGTCCTTTTCAGACGTGTGTGTGTGTGTGTGTGTGTGTGTGTGTGTGTGTGTGTGTGTGTGTGTGTGTGTGTGTGTGTGTGTGTGTGTGTTGTGGTGTGTGTGTGTGTGTGTGTGTGTGTGTGTGTGTGTGTGGTGTGTGTGCGCGCGCGCGCGCGCGTATGTGTGGTGTGTGTGTGTGTGTGTGTGTGTGTGTGTGTGTGTGTGTGTGTGTGTGTGTGTAGAAGAAAGGGAGACTGTGTGTGCATGCGCGCGTGCACGTATGTGTGTGTGTGTGTGTGTGTGTGTGTGTGTGTGTGTGTGTGTGTGTGTGTGTGTGTTTGAGTGTGCGCACGTGTGTGAGTGTATGTGTGTGTGTGCGTGCGTGCGTGCGCTCATGTGCGTGCACACATGTGTGTACATGTGTGTGTGTGTGTGTGTGTGTGTGTGTGTGTGTGTGTGTGTGTGTGTGTGTGTGTTGTGTGTGTGTGTGTAAAAATTGTCCTGACTACGCAAGTCTTGCAAATAGGTGTACATAACATATTCAAAGAGCCAGCAGCACAGAGAGAAGATCGTATATTCATCCACAGAAAAAAAAAAAACAAAAAATTAGGAGAGATGGGTGGTATCATTTGCATAATATATCACAAACACACAGCTACGTTCATGGGAATAAAATGATATGGCTACCACAGGTAATGTTACTGTGTGTCAACTAACGTGTCCACCTTCTGGGCTTACTCAGTATTGTCCAAGGTCTGTGGTCAAATGAAATAGATTACTGTGAGTGTGTGTGTGTGTGTGTGTGTGTGTGTGTGTGTGTGTGTGTGTGTGTGTGTGTGTGTGTGTGTGTGTGTGTGTGTGTGTGTGTGTGTGTGTATGTGTGTGTGTGTGTGTGTGTGTGTGTGTGTGTGTGTGTGTGTGTGGGTGTGTGTGTGTGCATTTTTGGTTTACCTTTTAATGCATTGGCACGGACACAATCTGCCTGCCAAAACCTCGAAGAGATTTCACCATCTGCCTACAGGTGGTCGTAAAGAGGAACCTATTCCATACTTGTTACACGAAGGCCACTCCTTTTACGCTCACTCGTGTTTCTTTACACGGTGCAGAAGCTGTTTGGTGCTGGCCTGCGATGTGTCATTCACTATAGGGGCCCTGTAACAGATGTGTTTATAGAGTGCTGGGACGTAGGTCCACCTGAATGAAGACAACACCACTTGGCAGTAGTTTCCATGAACACATTGTCCAGAGATGTTTATTTTGGAGAGTTCGTGTTTGAGATCAATGTCATATTTCTGCCTGAATTTTTTTTCTAGAAGAAGAAGACTTTAAAGTAATTTTTGCATGTTTAAGAAACTTGTTTATATGAAGTGTGCATGTGTGTGTGTGTGTGTGTGTGTGTGTGTGTGTGTGTGTGTGTGTGTGTGTGTGTGTGTGTGTGTGTGTGTACGCGCGCGCGCGCGCACGCGTGTGTGTGTGTGTGTGTGTTCAGCGACTGCGAAGGGGATGTACTTTGACAAAGTGACAGCCGCGACATGACTCCTCGCATGAGCTAGACTGTAAACAACATGAACTGAATTGACTTGAATCGACATCTCTCTCTCTCTCTCTCTCTCTCTCTCTCTCTCTCACACACACACACACACACACACACACACACACACACACACACACACACACACACACACACACGTAGACACACAGCAGAGTAGATATATCAAGCTCGCTATCCATTCTTCCCGGGTACAAATTGGAAACACACACACACACACACACACACACAGAGAGAGAGAGAGAGAGAGAGAGAGAGAGAGAGAGAGAGAGAGAGAGAGAGAGAGAGAGAGAGAGAGAGAGAGAGAGAGAGAGAGAGAGAGAGAAAAGAAAAATGGGGGGGGAAAAGCCTTCACTGCTCGCTTTCAATGAAACGTTTCCATTCATTTCATTTTGTTTATCGTCCATCTGACTGCAGTAGCCACTACAGGACAGTCAGACAGCTAGGGAAGATGCTCTCGCAAAAGTTCAGAGATATGCACAAGATTTTTTTTTCTCTGTTTGTTGTTGTTGTTGTTGTTGTTGTTGTTGTTTTTTCTTGTTTTTGTGGCGTGCAGTCGCCAGATGTATCAGTACCAATCTACGGGGAAATTTCTCACCACGGCTGAAGACCATCGCGGTGTCATTTATTTTGCTACATAAATTACTTAAACCACCCCTTTGTTCTTGCTCGAACCCAGAGAAACATTGCTCTTGAATTGATGTAGTTTGTGCCTAAATTCAGCTGCGGCGCAGTATAGCAAATCGTTGTCTCTTTTGACAAGCAGTTTAAGAATGATTGTTTTCGAAATAAAATAAAACAAAAATTTTTTTTAAAAAAGTCTTCAACTAAAGCATATTTTCCTACGTAAATTACTGACACTAACGCCATGTTCCTGTTCTAACACAGACACAAACACCTCACGAGAAATAATGTGGTTCGTGCCTAGCTTCAGGAACAGAGCAATGTAGCCGACGATCATCTGGAATTCATGCGGTTTGGTGCACAGCTGGCTGCAGTCACTGCAGGTGGCAGAGCTGCCGGAACTATGTCAAGGCATAAGAGAAGGGTGCATTTTGGGAATCTCCAGACAAGCGAGACAATCCCCAACTGTGACAAACCAGGGCCGTTGCGCTACACAGCTGAAGTTCCGTAAAGTTGTCTATCTTGTTCTTGTGTTGCCAGATCTTCGATTTGTTGCTGTTGTTGTTGTTGCTGCTGTTGTTATTGTTGTCGTTGTTGTTTGACTGAGTATGTACGAACAATGTTTTGCCTGAGGTCAATTCACGTCCGTCTCGGGGAACTATTAACTGTATTTCGTCCACCTCCATCACGCTTTGGTTAGGTCGAATCATAGTGAGTTAGATCATTTGAGTCATTGGTGGTAGCAGCACTCACACACACACACACACACACACACACACTCACACTCTCTCTCTCTCTCTCTCTCTCTCTCTCTCTCTCTCTCTCTCTCTCTCTCTCTCTCTCTCTCTCTCTCTCACGGGCAGGAAGTCTTTTTCAGTGCTCCGAAAAGTTTTACTTAATAAGATGCAAAGTTTGGATTGCAAAGCTTTCAAACTGGCTCTTGGTGTGCCGTATCATGCATCATCTCTTGGGAACATATAGCGAAGCAGGAGTATTACCATTAGATGAACATCGACAGCTAGCTGTCGCAAAATATGTCTTGCGAATTTCAACACGTGACAGCAACGTTGAGAATGAAGTCAGTTTGAGATCTGACATTAGCTTCCCAAAAAAGGGCAAAATCAATTTATTCACACACAACTATTGGAACTTTTTCACTTCAGATCTGTTCAGTGAGTCAAACGATATAAATCGACCTAAACTTCCCGCATCTCCCAGTCCGCCATGGGAACTTCAAAGAGCATCATTTGATATTGGCCATACGTTAATGAAAAAAAAAAAAATGACAATGAAAACGTGATAGGCCAGATAGTACAAGAGTATATTGAAAATTCGTATCCCTTTCATTTTAAAATTTATACAGATGGGTCTCTTTTGGATACCAAAGAAGCAGGTGCTGCATTTACAATTCCTTCATTGAAAATTGAAAAAATCTTATTATCTTGGGAAAAAAACATATCTATTTTTACAGCAGAACTAACTGCCATTCTAATGGCTTTGTATTTTCTACTTGACTTTTCAAATCCAATATTCCAAGTCCTCTTTTGTGTCGATTCAAAGTCGTTTTTATTCGCCCTAAGTAAAACAAACCCTATAGTAAGACAAGATTTGATTACAGATATTCATCACCTAATACATTTCTTGATTGTTAGGGTACAAGATTGAGTTTCTGTTGGGTTCCTTCTCATTGTGGGATTCAGTTTAATGAGAGACTAGACAGAACAGCAAAACGGGGAGCGAAAAGTACTAGCGGGTCGGAGGTTAAATTATCAGTATCCCCATTGTCTATCCATGAGGGATACAGTCTTATAGAAAATGCATGCTGGAAACATTTTAGGAAAAAAAAAAAAAAAAAAACAAAAAAAAAACAGAATTCGGGATGTTCTCTTGATACACGCATAAACCAGCTTTTAAACTTTGACACACTTCATTCTTTTTATCAATATAGTTTGCCGTTTTCTCGGATCATAATTTCGCTAATATATAAGATCAAACTAAACGCTTTTAAGACAAAGTTTTGCAAAAATATAACTTGCCTTTGTGGTGAAAGGCACATACTTTTCCACTGCAAGCAGTTAAAAACCTCATCTACCACCTCTGCCTAATTGTTCTCTGGATACAGTTGTAACCGATTTATCACTAATGTGTAAAATTGCTGTTTCATTGCACCAAAGTCCTATTTTTTCTGTTTTGTAAAATGGGAAATGGTGTTTTAGTCACGTCCTTGTTATGACCGGTTATTCTTCGATGTTTTACAGTTAGTTATCCATTTTTTGCTGTTGCTGTTAATGTTATTCTCATAATTTGGTTCGTCTAATATCACATAATGTTTATATACGTTAAATTGAAGACCTAACACACACACACACACACACACACACACACACACACACACACACACACACACACACACACACACACAAAATCGAGGCACACAACACAACAGGTGAACAGATCTTGATAGACTACAATGCTTCTGCTTCAGGAAGGAGGTGTCACCGCCTGCGAACAAGTTTACAGACGCTACACACATCTGCTTAGTTGATATATATGCGACACACATCTGCTTAGTTTATATACGCTGCACACATCTGCTTAGTTTATAGACGCTACACACGTCTGCTTAGTTTGTATACGCTACACACATTTGCTTAGTTTATAGACGCTGCACACATCTGCTTAGTTTATATACGCTGCACGCATTTGCTTAGTTTATATACGCTACACATCCTGCTTAGTTTACATACGCTGCACACACCTGTTTACTGTATATACGCTACACACACAATCTGCTTAGTGTATATACGCTACACACATCTGTTTAGTTTTATATACGCTACACACATCTGCCTAGTTTATGGACGCTGCACACATTTGCTTCGTTTATATACGCAGCACACATCTGCTTAGTTTATATAGGCTACACACATCTGCTTAGTTTATATACGCTCCACGCATCTGCTTACTTTATAGACGCATCTGCTGTTTACAAATCTGCTTACTTTATATATACGCTACACACATTTGCATAGTTTATATACGCTGCACGCATCTGCCTAGTTTATATACGCTGCACACATCTGCTTAGTTTATATACGAAGATGAACTGATATAAGACGAAGGTGTCGTGGCTACGACTTAACAGATATCTGACCTGCGCATTAACACAGCGTGCTGATCTGACCTCGAGTGCCGACCTAACGCTATTATGTGTGTGTGTGTGTGTGTGTGTGTGTGTGTGTGTGTGTGTGTGTGTGTGTGCGTGTGCGTGCGTGCGTGTGTGTGTGTGTGTGTGTGTGTGTGTGTGTGTGTGTGTGTGTGTGTGAGTGGGTGGGCAAAGGCCATCAGGAATGTGTGTGTGTGTGCGTGTGTGTGTGTGTGTGTGTGTGTGTGTGTGTGTGTGCGCGCGCGCATGCATTGCGTTGGATGGGTGGAGGGAGGTGAAGGGAGGGAATGAGGCGATGGCCTCCAGAGCAGAATCAGAGAATGAAAAAGTCTGTGTTTAGACCGATAGACCATCCCATGTGCCAGGACCAAGGTCATGATAGTTCATCCCATGTGCCAGGACCAAGGTTATGATAGACCATCCCATGTGCCAGGACCAAGGTTATGATAGACCATCCCATGTGCCAGGACCAAGGTTATGATAGACCATCCCATGTGCCAGGACCAAGGTTATGATAGACCATCCTGTGTGCCATGACCAAGGATAGTCCATCCTGTGTGCCCGGACCAAGGTCATGATAGACCATTCCGTGTGCCAGGACCAAAGTTATGACAGACCATTCCGTGTGCCAGGACCAAGGTCATGATAGACCATCCCATGTGCCAGGACCAAGGTTATGATAGACCATCCCATCCCATGTGCCAGGACCAAGGTCGTGATAGATCATCCCATGTGCCAGGACCAAGGTCATGCCAGAGTTCCTCAGTCAAGAGGAGCTGTGGCAGGGAAGATTTGTTCCTTTGTTTTTTCTTGAGCAGGAGCAGTTGAGCTACAGCAGTACGAGCAACTCCTTCCTCAAACTGGAACCATCAGTGGATATCTTTTGAAAGGATGGAAAAGTTTATCGAGTTCAGCCCTAAAGGTCTTAGAGCCAGACAGCCAGCACAGTGGCTGTGAAAAGAAGCACGATCAACGCATGTCTCTGGCTTCAACGAAAGGGAAAAAAAAAAAAGGAAAGAAAGAAAGAAAGCGTATTGTCTGGGAATATGGAAAAAAAAAAAAAAAAAAAAAAAAAACCCTGATCAGTATCTGCATCTTAGAATAGGAAGGGAAATCTAAATTCCCGAGGCTTTCACAGTGTTATAAAAAAAAAAATAAAAAAAAAAAAAAAAAGTTCACCCTCACGTTCTTTGGAACTTGAGGGTGAACATAACAGTCATAAGTAGCATTCGTTGACATGGATTCCGTGGTTTTTGCGTTATAAACTTTACAGCAAACTTGCCGGACGGTCGAGGACCAGCCGTTTTCTTTGGAACCGTACAAAAAATTAGATGGATTTGTCCTTGGCCCACATTCTATCGACCAAGATTAATTAAAATGGGTTCGCTGTGTTCTTTTTATGCTGCTGACAGAGAAACCATCACATCAACAGACGAAGGTGAACACGTAACTTCCTTAGGGGAGGTAACTAAGAAACGAAGGCGAGTGAAAACGGTCTGCTTGCAGGAGGCAACTCCAGAAATGTAGTGGAATGCTAGCTTCATTACTTTCTGTTCCCCACAATGTCTACTTTCACAGGACATTCATTAGTATCTGTTCCCCCACAACGTCCCCTTTCACAGGACATTATGATGTTGGCATTATGTGGCGTCATTATGTAGCGTTGTGAGTGTTGTAGACTATCTTCACACAAGCAGACCAAGCGCAATTTAGATCATTTTCTTGGCTTTATTAGGCTAACTCCACATAGCTCCTTTCTCATTGGAGGCTGGGGATGAACTCCCTATTCTCACACATACATCTCCGTACACCACCTTCGTTTGCTCATCGTTCGCACAGTTCACACGCATCACGTCAATCATGCATTCCTCACGTGCACTTTCTGCTGATCATGCAACCAATTCTCATTCGCCCTTTCACAATTACCTTATGTCCCCCTCAATGTCTCCTTTCACAGGACATTATGATGTTTGCATCATGAGTATGTGTAAATACCACACTGCCTGGATGCGAGTGGTTCTTGAAATAGGTGTGCGAGTGTTAATGCTGCTCATCGCGTACGCCTGTGTGTGCACATACACAATTTAACAAACAAAAAAAAAAGAAACAAACAAACAAAATCGCACGTATGTTTAAAGAGTGGGTTCTCTTTTGAGGAAGATAGAAAGAGGAAAAAAACAAGATAGTTGGCCAGTTCCTGCTGTGTGTTATATTTTGAGGCAGATGGAAAGAGGAAAAACAAGATTGACAGCTGGCCAGTTCGTGATGCGTGTTATATTTTCATCACTGTGGCTTATCCAAATCAGGACGAAGACGAGTATCAACCCACCGTTGTGCCATCTTCGCAACTCCCTCCTTGTGAATCAAAAGAAATTCTTCCAATCAGGTAGTTGGTAAACACAATTTCACAACACAAGGTGCAAACCACGGAGAGGTGGGGTGGGGCGGGGGTGGGGGGTGGAGGGTCTACAGCATGTTTCACATCACAAAATAACACTCCAACAGGCCTTCATTCTGAAGTCTTGTTATGGAAAGAAAAATCTTTGGGGACAGGATTGGTGTTCCCAAGATTCCAAACAAAAAAAAAAAAAAAAAGAAAAAAAAAAAGAGGCAATCAATTGATAAAATGAGACATCAATCGAAAAAAAGAAAGAGGAGACTAGCTGAAAAGAAGACAATTGACACGCCAAAGGAAAACGATCTGTGTAAGACACGCATGTTCAAAAGACGATTCCTGTCCCCTTCTCTCAAATAATCAATGCTCAACGTCATCTCAGGTTCATGCCATCTTATTCTACGATGTGTACTTCATCTGGTGCTTCCGTTTATTTTCCCCACATCTACTTTTGTTTGATCCAATCGCAAAAGCAAATTCATGACCTTTTGATATTCTTCTCGGCAACTGTTATTGTGAAGAACTTTGTTTGCTGCTTATAATTTCATATGGTTCATTTTTTGTTTGCTTCACCAAAAATAAACTTTGTGTTCATTAATCCACTTTGACTGGCCTATCTGCTTCTTCGCTTTGCACTATTACATTTAATGGTCTAATGCTGATCAGATGTAAATGAATATTTGTCACAATGTTTCCAAACATCTTTAATTTTTTTTAGTGTATTTGAAACGTGAAAATTTCTAAGAAAATGTCAGTCACATCGCTGAAACTGTTCATCGCAGATTTGTTGGGGTTTTTTTTCTCTTTTTTTTCCGTTTTTTACTCAGGACATATGACTGGAAGGTGTTGACAATATTCATTACTCTGCCAAGTGTTGTTCTGTGAGTGCTTTTAACTACTAAGAAAAAAAAAAAGTCACTGTTGAAATTTACAGCGAAGGTGCACACACACATACACACACACACACACACAGAGTGACTGCAATTTTGCACTGTTTAAAACGTAGGTCAAAAGGGTTGAGAAAGAACCGACAGATGGAAATGAGAAAAAGAATAAGATAAACAGAACAGATAAGCAAAGAACTCAGAAACACAGACAAAAGCCGGGAAAGAACATGAAAACCAAAGAGACGACAACTGTGTGTGATATGTATATAAAAAGCTTTATTTCCACAAAGGACATGATTAGTTGGGTTTTTTTTGTCTTCACGTCCTTCGACAGGTCATATCACAGATCTTGGCGTCTCCTCTCTCTCTCCCCCCCTTTGATCTCTGCTCACTCACCGTTCCTCAGTCACACACGGTTCAACTCAAATTTCGCTCAGTCAATCTGTCTTGCTCAACTGGTTCACCGTTTAAAGTCTGGAGGCTGTCAATCTGTCTGGCTTAACGCCTCAGTTGATTTCAGTCTGTCCACCTTGTCCAGTTATCCCACACTGTCAGTATGTTGCAGGGCACTTCAACCCATCCCTACACCTTCCTATTCTTATTTGTGTCTCCTCACCCGTCCGTCCCCCCCCCCCCCCCCCCCCCCCCAATTTCGCCCGGCTTTCTACTTATTTCTGCAAATGTGTCAGACTTGTGAGGCCATCAAACAAAAATCCCTATTCCCAAACATTTTTTTTCCTTTCTTGTTTTGCTGTCCCATCTTCTGTGCACTCATTCCAATACCCCAGCCACAGCCCGGTGAGTTCTGCCGCAACCCCAGCACCAGCAATCCACAGGGAAGTCAATGTCAAGTGGTCAAGAGGCAACTCACCGGAGGAGACACTGCACTGCTGCGGAGACACTTCAGTGGTGTTCAGTGGCGCCTGTTCTGATCTAACATACGCAGGACACCACCCACCAAGCCCCTTACTGACGACAATAATTGCTTAGTCACAGAGCCAGCATAAGTGAGCTCTCCCTACAAAGGGCGCCACCATGTCCGTCCAACGACAGCCCCCATGGACTCACCGATACCAGGACCCTGACTGAACTACATCAAGGCCACAGACGTGGAGACGGACATCGAAACTGAAGTCACCATGAGAGCAGGGCATGAAGGGCAACAGAATTTGATACTTTTTTTTTATGCTTATCGATGAGAATGAAGATGATTAAGATGATGCTATGGATTTCCATTCCGGTCTGAGACTGCATGACAGGGCTGTACTCTACGCATCTTTACATGATATACCCCGGCATCAACCAGGCCCGAAAGAAACAGACACCCGCAGTGTTGGTCAGGAGATCTGAGCAACACTCTCGGAGACACATCCATTGAGTGGATGAAAACTGGACTGTGTGGTCCCAGTCTCTCCAACTGAGCCCGTAGCAAGCTCAATCCTGGGAAGGAGCCGGTGGGAGCAGAAAAAATCCCACATGACTCTGATGGGAATCAAACCAGCGACCTCCTAGCCAGGGGTCCGCGACGCTAACCACTTTGCCACGGCGGCTGGTTCCCAAACACATCTTGTCAAGTACCTACGTCTGCCCCTCAAAACATTCTAACTCTCCACTTCTGTTTCCTTCACTTTAATCAAAACACACAATGCTTCTAAAGGTATTCACACAGTTTTGATCATGCTCCTTTTTAAAATTAGCATCAACATTTTTTTCAGTTAGCATCAACTTTTTTTTCAGACTTATAAAATTTTCACCAGATGACTTGCAAGAACAAAGAGACAAAAACAAACAAAACAAAACCACCATGAACAAAAAGAAAACCGAGAAATGGCAAGCCTGATTAGGACTGATAGGAGACAGACAATTTCAAATGAATAACCCCACTGCTACACCCTTCATATAAATAACCCCACTGCTACACCCTTCATATAAATAACCCCACTGCTACACCCTTCATATGAATAACCCCACTGCTACACTCCTCCATTAAATAACGCCACTGCTACACCCTTCAAATAAATAACCCCAACCGCTGCACCCTTCAAATAAATCGCCCAACTGCTACACCCTTCAAATAAATAACTTCACTGCTACACTCTTGAAGAATTAACAAAAACTGTAGCCTATATTTCCAACTGCCAGCTTTTAATTTCCTACTCCATTCAAGTCAAACATTACACCATTCATGTGTTAAGCAAATCATTAATGTGATGAAACCATTTCACATGTTCTACGCAAATGCCTGGAGCAAACAGACCAGAACAAAGTTCTTCCATACCACAATAACCAGAAGGAGAGAACAGATCATAACACAAGAAGAACAAATCATTACCAACTTAGAGATCAACAGCCAAACAGAACACACTTCACCACAGATACACCAACCAAACAGGTATTCCGACAGACTTCATTCCTAAACACAATGTTGGAGGAAGCCAAAATAGAGATGAGGACAGGAGGCTGGTGGATCACTGGGAGAGGTAGTGGTGGTGCTGGTGGTGGTGGTGGTGGTGGTGGGGGGGGGTTCTATTATCACTGCTGGTTCACACTGGTCTAGTCAGCATGTGTAGCAAACTGTAAGCTGTCAACATGTGTAGCACACTGTAAGCTGCAGTTAGCAGTGGAGCACTGTTCACACTGGTCTAGTCAACATGAGTAGCACACTGTAAGCTGGAGTTAGCAAGGCTCATAACTGGAAAAAAAAAAAAAAAAAAAAAAAAAGAAGAATCCCTGAAATTCTACATGGAATCGGTCAGCATGCTGTCCTATATACATACTTGAAAATATCTTAAACTTGTTTTTTAAACATGGCGCAGTCTAATGTAAACGTGAGAACCAGGGTGAGCGTTGTCCATTCTTCCATCCAGCCTCAAGAGGACTATTAGTTCACAGAGATCTTTGTTGTCAATCTTTTTTTCACCTCTGCAGCGTTTTGCTGATGCCAAGTGTGGCAGTAGTTTACCTTTACCCTCTTCAACCCGCTAGAGAAAATGGTAACTACCCCCTCCAGAAAACAAAAAAACAAAAAAAAACTGACACCAACTACCTGCTCTGGCAAACAAACAAACAAACTTCCACGTGATTCCATGAGGTCAGTCTCGTCTGCTAACATACCAAAAAAAAAAAAAAAAGAAAAAACCATCACAATGTGGATTGCACTGCCTTTCCCCTCCTCGATTTATTTCATCCTCTGAAATATTCTTTTCATCGCAGATTCGTGCCTTTGCTTGTAGCTAAAAATAAAATGCACTTGTAAACTCTCAGGGTTTTAGGGAGCCTGCGGAAGTGGCACAAACAAAGCTGTGCAGTGACTTCCCACAGAACTGACTGTGCTGTGGTGTACCTTATCTCCTCTTTTAGTTACTATAAAGAGGAATCAATGCCCGACTTCTCTTCCCCACAAAACTGGCTGTGCTATGGTGTACCCATTTTCTCTTTTCTGTTACTATAAAGAGGAATCAATGCCCAACTTCTCTTCCCCACAGAACTGGCTGTGCACTGTGCTGTACCTATCTTCTCTTTCAGTTACAACAACGTCTAAAGAGGAATCAATGTTGAGCTACTGGTAATAAACTTGCTTTGGCAGCTAAAAAAAAAAAAAAAAAAACTTCACTGCAGCGCTCTGGGTGAGGGGAAGAGGAGAAGATGAAAAAAAACACCAAATTGGAGCACTTCCTGAAACTCTTCGTGGAAAGGGGAAGGATGGTGGAGCATGAGGTCTTCCTTGAACTACTCATGGAAAGGGGAAGGATGTTAGCGCATGCTTCCTTCACCTCCACTCCAAACCAGATTTCAAAACAGTGCAGCCTGAATCAGCCTTTTTCTTTTGTGTGTCCAACCAGGACCTGTACCACTGGTTCCAACAGCTTTTGACGATCTCACTTTCAATGTGTCCTGCCGATGTATGACATCACAGCACGACATCACTTTTGCCTTCAAAAGGCCAGACAAGATGGCGACTGCCGGCCCTTGCAGAGAAATTTACAAATAAGATTTTGTGATGACAGCATTGTCTGCAAAAGCACTAGCAAACCCCAAACTGGAGTGGAAGACACTGTAGATATTCCATTGTTTCCTTTACACCTAATCTTATTTTCCCTTTAATTTTTTTTTTCCTTGTTTTCATTTTCACATTTCACCGATGTCCATGAAATACCAGAAAAGCGGAACCTTTTTATTCATAACGATTTGTTTCCCACTCTTGTTTTGTTCCCACTCTTGTGACCAAAAATTCATAATTTGTTTCCCACTCTTGTGACCAAAAATTCATAATTTGTTCCTCATTCTTGTTACCAAAAATTCATAATTTTGCTTCCCACTCTTGTTACCAAAAATTCATAATTTGTTCCCAACTCTTGTTGCCAAAAATTCATAACAATTTGTTTCCCCCTCTTGTTACCAACATGAACAGGACTCTGCAGCTACACACACAGTCAAACCTCTGGCATGTTATGTTGGACTCCCCATTTTCCCCACATTCATTAATCTGCCATCCTAAACAGGTCTCACCTCCCTTACCACCCACTCCACTCCCCCACCCTCCTGTCAGACATACTGTCCGGCCATCCAAACCAAGAACGCTTTCATCAAACAGTACACAACACACAACAGACCTGTGCATCCTCCAAAAATGTCAATGGTGTACTTTTCTACAAAAATGAATATTTTCTTTTTCAAGGTATACAGCGTTAAGCTGAAGGGTGGGGCTAGGGTGGGGGTATTTTTCAAATTCCTGTGAAAGCAGGGGCTGGGGACAGAACAGATCTGACAGCACACAGTCAGGCACTGTTCTTGGAACCGACTGCAGGTTCTTACAGACAATTCTTTCATACCTGGCTCACTGGCATACTTTGGAACCAATTTCTGCACTCCCATATGTCTTTCCCTATTTCAGAGTCCAGGGTTTATACAGACTTCCTATGAAAAATTTCCAGGACTTTTTAAGGACTTTTCAAGCACTTTCTTAATTCAAGGATTACTTCTATGACAAGTTTTTAGAATAATCATGAAATACTGAAACAAATCAAATCATTCACTGTCTAGGACACTTTTGCATATGCGGCAAAAGGTCTTCGTTTTTGTTTCCCACCTGGGTCTGCCTGGAACTATTTTTCCAACCCCACACGACAACTATTTTCCCAACATGTAGGATTCTCAATTTCATGACAGTGGATCATTCTATAACATGCACAGGAGCCATGAAGGCTGGTGACTTTTTCTTTCCTGTAGCCGACAACTTATCAGCAAGACCACTGGTCAACTCCCACCCTGACATTTTTTTACTTTCATACTTTTTTTTTTTGTTAACAATTACAGATTCTTTCTTCTAATAGACTTAAGATTTTACACAGACTTCATTCAAAATCACTGGCAGTGACAAAATTTAAGCACTTTTTCAATACCTATGAACAAAAAGCCTCAATTTTAAAGACTTCCAAATCCTTCAAAAGGGGACCCCCCCCAAATTAAGGACTTTGAAGAACTGTACAAACCCTATAGTCTTTAGCCTCCACTGTTGTTCAAACATTCTGGCATGCTATTGATGAAGCAGACTGAACAACATAATACTCTGCACTCATGAGTTTGTTCGAGTTGTTTGCCACAGTCCAAAGCGCTCGAACTGGCACACCGTCACACCACCATGGTGACACTCACAAGTGCGATCACCACTCAAGAACTTCATGACCAGATTATCTTTGGGGAACATTTTCTTTATGCAACATTTCTACAGCGCACACTGGCATTGTGCACGTAAACGGATCTTCAGGCGCACTGGTATCACTCGCAAAGCCCTCGCTACTTCGTTAAAGGTAACTGGTTCAGGAGTTCAGCCAGGCTGCCAACACCAGGCTGACAGCACCAGGCCCACACACACCAGACCAATACCACCTGGCTGTCACCACCAGGCTGACAGCACCAGGCCGACAGCACCAGGCCGACAGCACCAGGCCACCAGCACCAGGCTGACAGTACCAGGCTGACAGCACCGGGCTGACAGCACCAGGCCGACAGCACCAGGCCGACAGCACCAGGCTGACAGCACCAGGCTGACACCACCTGACTGACACCATCAGGCTGACAGCATCAGGCTGTCACCACCAGGCCGACAGCACCAGGCTGACAGCAGGCCGACAGCACCAGGCTGACAGCACCAGGCCGACAGCACCAGGCTGACATCATCAGGCTGTCACTACCAGGCCGACAGCACCAGGCCGACAGCACCAGGCTGACACCATCAGGCTGACAGCATCAGGCTGTCACCACCAGGCCGACAGCACCAGGCTGACAGCAGGCTGACACCACCAGGCCGACAGCACCAGGCTGACATCATCAGGCTGTCACTACCTGGCTGTCACCACCAGGCTGACACCAGGCCGACAGCACCAGGCTGACACACCTGGCTGACACCACCAGGCTGACAGCACCAGGCTGTCACCACCTGGCTGTCACCACCAGGCTGACACCAGGCCAACAGCACCAAGCTGACAGCACACCAGCCGACAGCACCAGGCTGACAGCACCAGGCTGACAGCACCAGGCTGACTACACCTGGCTTTTTCAGGGCAGTAACAAAATACAGCAAAGGAAAAAGGTTTTGCCAGTGAAAAAAAAAAAAGTATGTAGCAGAAATGATATGACTGCTTAACTCCTGCTATTTGTGTGAAAGACCGAACTCAGCCATGCTGAGAATGCTAGTCATTCCACCTGACTTTCCACCTCCAGTTTATGAAGAGCATAAAACATCAAAACAACTAAATAAAATGAAAAAGCATCAGAGCAAAAGGCCATTGCAGAAGGGACAGTCACTGAGTCAGAGTCATTAGGACAGGACACTGCAGAAGGGACAGTCACCGAGTCGGTGTCATTAGGACAGAAGGACACTGCAGAAGGGACAGTCACCGAGTCAGTGTCATTAGGACAGAAGGACATTGCAGAAAGGACAGTCACTGAGTCAGTGTCATTCTGTGCAGTGTGTGCAGTTCGACACCACCCAACCACCAGATGGCAGAAAGAACAAAACAACAACAAAAAGGCATAAATTATAACCCCACCCCCCCACCCCACCCCCCCCCAAAAAAAAAAAAAAACAAACAAAAAAAATTAAGACTTTGACAAAATATGGAAAAAAAAAAAGGAAAAAAGGCTCACAAAGGCTGGAAAAACAGTGGCTTGCAGTAAAGAAAAAAAAAACAAAACAAAAACAACAAAACAAAAACCCCACAAACAAAAAAAAACCCACAGCTGCAAAGGAAATATTACTGACCA
>JADBJO010030346.1:0-17994 GCA_016801955.1 Conus betulinus | reverse complement strand
GTGTGTTTTAAAATACCATAATTGTGTCGTTTCCAGTAGAGTGTAGTTCCTGTCGTCTTTGTTTTTAATGCATTGTGTTACATGCCTATTATGACATTTCTGGTCTACACTTGTTCGGATTTTTTTCTTTGTCATACTGCTTATAAAAGTCCGGTCTGACTGCTTTGAAAATTGGTTTACTGTCTTTGTTCAAGCTGCTAAATCACAATGTTTAATCTGTTCGCATATCGTTTTTTTTACCTTTTTTGGTGTCATCCTCATGCTGCTAATAACAGATGTCAAACACGATTGGTTTTGTGGCTTTGTTAATTGCTGCACGTCATGTATTCTGGTCTTTTGCTGTTTGGAGATCTTTTTGCTTTCTTTCTTTGCTCATGCTGCATATAACATCCGAATTTTTTTTTTTTTAAACAATTGTAAGTTTTTGGCTTGCGGGTGATCATGTTAGGAATAATATATCTAGGTCTTTTGTTTGTAATTGTTTTGCCTTTCATTCATTGCTCATACTGCTACTATAACTCGTCTGTTTGTTTGAAATCGTTTTGTTTTGCTTGGTTCATATCTGCTGCGACTCGTAACTAGGTTCGTTCCTTTATTACAGACATTGTTTTGCTTTTTTTTGTGCTCCTAGTGATAAGTAAAACCAGGCCTAGTTCCCTTCGTTTTTCTGTTTTCTCTCTTAATTCTTTGGAACTGTTTGCTCGTGTTTTCTAAGTTTTGTTTGGAATCATTTAGATGTCTTTTTGTGTGTGTGTGTGTGTGTGTGTGTGTGTGTGTGTGTGTGTTGGCTAATGACATGCCCTTTCATACGACCAAATCGATCTTGTTGATGAGTGGTTGTTGACATCCAATAACAACAAATATTGTGGTGTCCTTTTGGTTGGTTTCACGCTTTCAACGAACGGAGTCGGATTTCTTTCCCCCCGGAAACTAAAATTTCAACGGTTTGTCTAACATCTGCTTCAGTACATTACGGCGCCGCGCAGTTGGTAATGGTTGTGAATTGTAGTCACAGTAATAGCCTCAAACGGTCATGAGACTGTTGAACCAAAGCACATGCAGAGGTCCGAGCCCCATTAAGTGCACCAACTGCTTTAATATGAAAATGTTTCAGACCAGATAGTCTTTATTCGATATCATGTGACGGCCGTCCCGTCTACGCACGTCCTCCATTTCTGTTTACTGCTTCACAGTTTTACCTAGTTGAGTCCTGCCGCAGCACGGTCCACACCTGTAAGCCTCACTGCAGATCGAATATGTTGTCATGGCAATGTGCATGCCAATAGAGGGAAACGAAGGTGATGTAGCACTATTGATCTTTGCAAGACAATTTGGGACAGATTAAGAGATTACAATTCCAGATCAGCGAGTCATGCTCTTTTGGTTTGACAACGATTTGCATTGTACGAATTACTTATTTCAATTTTACGATGTTTTATTTGAAATATTTGTGATCTCTTTCTTCTATTATATTCGAGGAAACCATGCTAAAGGAGAATTCTGAATTATATTAGCAGTGAGACACAATGTTTGAGTTGAAAAAGCATCGTATTCCGTCTTATGGTCAACAGGCTAGATTTCATGGCAACACTGTACTGCTTCTATTTTTTTGCATTTTTCTTCTTCTGCCTTCTTCTCCTATCTCTCTCTTACGCCAGGCAACAGCGCCGCTCGTCTTCTGACAAATGTAGCACCCTGTACCATGCAGCACACAGTCGGGTCTCTGTGAAGCAAATGTAGCCCCCATAACTCACAGTCTTCCTCTGACAAATGTACACCCCAAATATAGCATACCATCCGTGCACACGTCGGCCTCATGACTAAATGTACACCTCATACCATCAGTGCACACTCGGACTCTGACCAATGCCACGTCTGACAAAAGTGTAGCATCTATCCCTCTAAATGTACACCATCAGTGCAGCGATGCAAGTCGGCATATGACATAATGTCAGCACTTCACATCAGTGTCGCAGTCGGTCAGTGAACAAATGGCTACCAGTCGGAGCTCTGACCAATCGGTCTCGACAAATGTACACCACATAGCCATTCGTAGTGCATCAGTCGTCTCTGACCAAATGTAGCACCACATACCAGCCGATGCATCAGTCGGTCTCTGCAAAGTGTATGGCTGACCATCAGTCAGCCATGACAAATGCAGGCAGTCGGGGGGTGCAGCGTCGGGGCCTGCATCTGAGCACACACACTCCCTGCACCCAATACACAATCAGCTCACCACTGCGCCTTCACCAAATGACCGTACTACAATGTACTAAGCAAAGCTGTACCTACACAGTCAGTCACTTTCTGACAAATTGTACACCCTTCATGCACAGCCAGCCTCTGTTGTTGTATTTTTTTTTTTGTACATTTTTTTGTACCATTGGCAAAGCACGTCATCATGTTTGTTTTTGTTTTGTTTTTGCCTGTTGACATTACTTTTGTATCCACTGTACCATCAGTGTGGCACACATCATGCACCGTTCGGCCCTCTGACAAACTGTAGCACCCTATAACAATCTCCAGCACAGTGCACAGCTCTCAGGCCAATGTACACCGACCTCTGTACGACAGTCAGCGCTCTGACAAATTTACACCACATACCACAGGCCAGCCTTATGGGCATATGTTACATTTCGTACCCCATTTAGCATCACAGTCAGCTTCAGACCAATGTAACCCACAAACAACAGGTCCGTTTCTGACAAATGCAAACCCAATACCATCCCAGCATACAGTCGGCCTCTGACAATGTACAAACCCATAGTACAAACTGCTTCTGACAAAATGTACATCCTGTAGCACACAGCACACAGTCAGCCTCTAACAAAAATGTATCGGGATACCATTAGCACACAGCCTCTGACAAATGTACACCACATACTAAATGTGCGACAATCTGCCAGTGACCAACTACCATGTACACACTCCATGCCACAACACGCAATCAACAAGTGGCAAGTGTCCAGCCCATGCACGCCACAGCCCAGTCATCAGAGCCTCTGACAAATGTAAACCTAATGTCAACAGCCAAAACATCAGCCTGTGATCAAGTGTACACCCCATGCCACCTGCACATAGTCAATCTGTGACAAGTGCAAACCCCATGTCACCAGCACACATAATCACCTAAGACAGAATGACACACTCACACCACCAGCACACAACTCAGGTCAGTCTGTGGTAAGTATACACTAATGCTACCAGAAACATAATCAGCCCATGACAAGTGTATTACCCCATGTCTCCAACACACAGTCAGGACTAAGACAAAGCGTACATCCAACATCCCTGGCTCATAGTTAACCTATGTCAAAGTATACACCAACTCAAAAGTCTCTGACAAGGGTAACTGTACAAACCTTAGCTTTAATAATACGAGTATTTTTCCCCCTGTAAATATGGTTTTAACAGTTTGTAGATTCCATGTTTATATTTTGAGAGGTTTTGTGTCTGTTGCTACATTTTGATTGCCATGTCTATTTTGCTTTTTTTTTTTCTAGTGTGAAAACACCGACCCCAGACTGGCAATAGTAAGGGTTTGTCCCAATAGTAGTCGAGATTTGGCTCGGTATGGGAAGAGTCTTCCAAAACACTGGAAATGCTTTTTGAAAAAAATTCGATTTTATTCGATGAAAAACATGAGGACAGTATTGATAAACATTTGGTTAGCGCAAAACTTTCCACGATGGTGTATAAAACATCTGACTGGACAGTTTCCTGTCTTGGCAATCAGACCATAGCAAATTGTGCCAATTGAAAAAAAAAAAAGTGGGGCCCAGTCTTGGCACATCAACTTCCACCAAATGCCACCAACAAACAATCAGCCTCTGATCAAAATGCCACACCCTGTATCATTAGCACATAGTCTGTATAACGAATATGCACCCCATGTAAAAAAACACCAGTCAGCCTATGACACGGCATACACGTACAACTCATACCACCAACAAATGGCCTATATGGACAAGTGTACGCCTCTATACCACTAGCACATATCACAGTCAGTCTGTACAACAAGTACACACCCCATGTCATCACACCACGCCTGGTCGAACAATCCTGACCTCACTGTAACAAGTATAAACCTGTCACCACCATAGTCAGTCCCAGCCTCTGACAATGTATTATCCTATGTCCACCAACACACGAACACACTCCTAAAGGATGCTACATCCTATGTCCCAGTAAACACACATTTATCCTCCCACAAACGCACACCCAATGCCGTCAAACTCAGAGGGGAGCACCCTCTAGCAAGTATACATCCTCTGCCACCAACTTGTTGAACGCTAAACAAATGTACAGCGGCGTGCCACCCAACATGCAGTTGAACGCTAACAAATGTACAGGCGATGCCACTACATACACACAGTTAACAAATTTAATCTTTAAACAAATGTACATCTTATGCCACCCTACACACGACAACCATTAACAAATGTATGTCACTGTCCGCCAACAAACACAGTCACTCAAACCTCTAACAAATGTTACAATCCTATGCCACCAATACGTCAGTCGACCTCAACAAATTGTACATCCTATATCACCCAACTGCATTCAGAGAACAGCCTCTAACAAAGCATACATCGTATGCCACACCAATACAGTCAACCTCCTGACAATATGTACATCTATGTGTGCCACCAACACGCAGTCAAGTCACACTCTAACAAACTGTACACTCCTAAGCCACCCAATACGCAGTAAACCTCCTGACAAACTGTACATCCTAATGCCAAACACGCAGTCAACCTCTGACCCAACATATCATCCTGTGCCACCAATAGGCAAATCGACCTCGAACAAAATGTACTCCTAGACCTATGCCTCCAACACGTGTGTAAAGTCATCCAATGCCCACCAATCATGACGATCAGGCCAGTATTAAGTGTACACATCCTTATGCCACCAACAATCCTCTGTCAAGCAAACATCCAATGGAACTGACACACAGCCAGCCTCTGACGAACCCGTAAACACTATGTCAACAACACACAGCATTTCGGAGCGGTGTGTGGTACACTGTGAAGCGTATTTGACAGTTCTCTTTCCAAACTTGAAATATGGGATTTAGTGTAATCTGGCATTTTAAGGCACCGTAAAGCATGCATTCGATCTTGGCACCAAGATCACTTTCATTTGTAGACCAAATTCTGACAATGACAATTTGTGGAAACACGCAGCATAACAGAACCATAGTGGCAAAATATTTACCAGTTCTGCATTTGGCAGCCAATAGAACATGCATCATAATGTTAATATGCTTAAAAAAGAGATATACCTTATGTACTAGGAGAAACACACTGCACACATTTGATTTTGCCTTTTTAAAAGACATTAGTACGATTCCAACTGAGGTCTGCAAACAAAAGATTCTATTTGTTCTTATGTAACTTTTTGCTTGATTTATCGAAACAGATTTTCCTCACTTGTTCCAATTTAAAACAAATTTGTTTTCAGACTCGTGACTGAAGTGAAGATTTCTTGTAAAATGAAATACTCCATGCTACAACACAACTACTTTGCTTCATTCTGTTTCTTCACAAATGTTTTGTTAAGTACTCCGCAATATCAATCAACTTCATTGAGCGAAACAGTTTTCTAATAACATTTTCTTCCAAGATATGCAATCTTGCCACATCATTTCTGTTCATGGTGTTTTGACTGTGGTTTTGATTTTTTTGTATTACAACAATATGTTAATGCCAATTTGACCTGCCCCAAGGTGTACCCAACCATGTCCCGCACTGGGCAGGATAACAGTCAGTTGGGTTGCATTAATTTTCCATCAGGACAGATGTGGCAAAAGGTGGAAAGCATCACAAACACACACACACCATGCGCCGCACACATACACCACACACTCTTTAACATGGTATTCGTACGTTTACGTATATGTATTCATACGTCATTGCGTCCTTGTACATATTTATTTGTCTTTTTGTTTTAATGTCCATCAATCCTGAAGGCTGGTCATAGACCGAAGATTTTGTTCCGTGTCCGTTGTGATCGTGTGTGTGTGTGTGTGGGTGTGTGGGTGTGCATGCGCGTGCACGTGTGCTGGCGTTGTGTGTGTTTGTGTGTGTGTTTCTATTTTCAAGTCTCTGAGCATCGTCAAAGATTGATTGTATTTGTTGACAGAAATTTCGGCGGTCAAAAATCATTTCTAATGCACACACATACTGAACAGTATTGAATCCTGTCTACAGAGGCCTTCATGGACACGACGCAACAACATCTGATTAGCACCGAGTCTATCATCAGTGGGTCTTTGATGAACCACAATGTATAAAAATGTGATATGAAATCAAGTCTTCATCAGTGTCTTTTCCATGAACACAATGCACAGTATGTGATTCTGACCTTCACCAGTGTCTTTTGAATTCACAAAACGTTCGTAGCGCCGAGTAGTCAGTAACTGGCAATGTAGAGGGTTTTTTTTTTTCTTTTTCTTTTTTTTAATTTAGCCTACCACTTAAGGCTGTGACGTAGTTTCATTGGGACTAGGGTGTTGTCAGCCAATTCGGGTAATGGAGACATTTCCAGTGGCTGCATCAGCACATTCCACTGTTGTCCTTTGGGTACAAAAGGAAGGAGCACTTGGCTCGGTGCCAAAGGTCAGAACATCATTTAGGGGTGGCTCTTATGGGACAAAGAATGCTGGTACCTTTATTTTTTTTGTTTTTTTCTCTTTCAATACAAAAAATCCTCTGGCCATCCGTCTCTTCTTTTCTTGTTTTTTTTTTTCCTCCTCAACCTTTTTCCCACTCTTTTTCTTTCTTTTTTTTTTTAGCAGAATGCTTATGTCTGGTTCTTGCTGTGCTAAGATGAGTTTTTTGCCATCCGGACTGCCTGTGCTAAGCTTCTCCATTGCCTTATGGATGAAAAGGGGGAAGATGAAGACAGTATGAAGTGCCAAAAAAATGAAGAGGTGCGGATTTCGGCCTATTGAGGAAAAAAGCAAGACAGAAAGGAAGGCTTACTTCCTTTGTGGTGCTCCATTGCTGGATTCAATAAATGATGCCACCAAAAGCAAAAACGAAGAAAAGACTGATACATATTGACACTGTAGATAGAGATTTAGCAGGGTTAAATAATTGGGATCCTTTGGCTGTTAGGTTTAAAAAGATCTATATTCGATTTTTAAGTCCGCTTGTATGATAATCTCTTCAGAGAGAGAGAGAGAGAGAGAGAGAAGAGAGAAAAGGAGTGAGTAGATTGTGCCAGTATAAGAATCTTTCCAGAGGAAAGAACGTCGGACATTAACATTCTTTGCCAGCAAGGACACCATAGTGCCTTAATATATGGGGTTACATGTCCATCAGCACTCAGTCATAAAGGCACCCATGCATTGTCCATGGCCTCTTAGTTTTTTAGGTTACTCATTGGCCAGGATTACTTCATCAGTCCAAATTTAAACTAAGTCAACAAGAAGCTCATGTTTAACCAAGACACATTTTCTTGCTATGTCACAGTCTCTTCCTGAACAAACTGATGCAATAGTTTATTACCAATATTCAGATAATAGCACTCCATATAAAAACGATCACAGCCGAGACTTGCATGAAATATGAAGTAAATCGGTCCTGGACAACTGTCATTCCATAATAGTTGGTCGAGTGGGGGCGAGGGAGGGGCCGCGGGTAGGCTTCACCCCCCACCGATCCCACGGCCAACGCTGAGTAAGTCTAAAGTTGTACCCTGGTTGTGCTGAATCCATTAATGCATGGCTCCAAAAGCTTTGATTCATTTTCAGTCCAGACGATGTACAAGGAAGAATCCCGTGAAATCTATGGAATGGGAGAAGGAGGAGGTGTGGGGAAAAGATCCTTCTGCAAGGAGATGCCCACCAAGTGGCGGGGGGGGGCCGGCATGATTAGGGAAACAGTTTTTGACCAATGGGTGAAAAACAAGAAAAAGCTTGTCAAAGTTCTTCTTGATGGCTGGAGCAAAAGACTCCTTAGAGATCAGAAAAGCTTCAAGGACAGGGACGTAGTCATTCTCATATGTCGTGTGGGTACTGCTTACGCAAATGATATCGGATGTGCAACAACGACGGTGAAAGAGACGGTGGAGAAATCTGAATTACAGATCAAAAAGGAGACTGATTCCAGGGGTAGTCTTGTATTGCCAGTATGGTCTAGAGAAAGGCTACAGATACATCAGGGTGAAAAGTCGCTGATTTGACGAGTCTTACTTATCATCTCTTACTGCCACTATGTCTCAGCACTCGGAGATGGAGTAACCCCGTTCTTTTTGACACAGGAAAGGGGCAACAAGGAAAACATCTCCTGAATGTTACACAGCTTGCTGTGTGAAAGGAACACAAGAACAGCTGCTCTGCGCTCTTGGGTCTGCAAATGCGTTTATGGGATATGACAGTTGTAGTGGCCTCTAAAGGCAAGAGGGAAAGTGGAGAGCCATGGAAACATTCTCCAGCAAGAAGCAAAGGTGTCAGCATGTTCTGGCAAAACGGGCGAGGACTGGAAGGTCAGTGAATGGTGTCAGCATGTTGTGGTAGGGCAAAATCTGGGCGAGGACTGGAAGGTCATAGTGAGGAGCTCATACAGGGACTGGAGTCATTCCATGGTTGCCTCTATGGAAAACAAGTTTGTTACCAAAGTTGACGAGTTAGACATTACCGCTGCTGAAAGAAAAAAGTGGGAAGGTGGTACATCCTGAATGCATCACACAACAATTGACCTAGGCCACCCAATGCACACCATGTCGCAATAAAAGCCTTGAGCCAGCACATTAAGAGGATTGCAATTTCCAGGTTGGCCATCTGGAAGCTCTTCTCTCAGGCCATGCCAGAGAGATTCCCCCTCTACCTACGTACGAATGCGCCACAGATTGGGTGAGATGAAGGAAGGAGAACTTGA
This sequence comes from Conus betulinus, assembly GCA_016801955.1. Taxonomy (NCBI): domain Eukaryota; kingdom Metazoa; phylum Mollusca; class Gastropoda; order Neogastropoda; family Conidae; genus Conus; species Conus betulinus. The sequence goes on along the minus strand of JADBJO010030346.1, from coordinate 9,106 downwards.
ACCCCTTGTGGACAGAGAAGTAGGAAAGGGATCATCCTCCCAGCCAGTTATTGACAGCCTTCTGGATGACTTAGCAGACTACGACATGATGATGATGATGATGATGATGGTGATGGTGATGATTGCACATGTCTACTGCAGAATTGATATGGATGATAACTTGACTTGGGACGATTCAGATGATGATGAAAAGCATAGAATCCCAAGCAAAAAGTTCGCTTGCACAGCTATCAGACTTAGTTTTTTTGAAAAACAGAAAATGAATGAAGGGAGAGGTATTGTAGCTTTGCAAGTGGTGTTTCCAGAATTTCAATTGATCCTGTCTTTTGGGGTAAGGAGGTGATTTACTTGCAATTTCCATATAACTGATTGGTGGAAACCTTCAACCTTCACCTTAAGTATCCTAATGCATTTTTTTTGTTTGTTTGTGAAAATATTTCCATAGTATGCGACTTTTTTTTTTCTTTTTTAAAGATGACAACATCTTTTAATTCTGAGAATGATCATATGTTTTACAGAGTGCCATTGAAACCATTTTTTGTGTGTGAAATTTCAGTATATTAGTGTTTCCAGGGTGAATACTCGCTGTATTTCATAAATCAAGTAATGATTTGTGGGTTTCAGTTAGGACTGACGCATTTAGGACTGTGGGCTTATTCCAGTTTTGGGGGTGGGGTGGGTGATCTCTTTGCAATTGTGACATACCTAATTAGTCTAGAACCTTCAAACTTGGTCAAAATTATCCTAATATATTGTAGTTTATGAAAATACAGTCCAAGTGACGAATTTTTCAATATTTTTTTAAGTGTGAGAGATGACATCGTCTTTTAGTCATGAAATAACAGTGTGTGAAGAACATGCATGACTGAAGCCAAAATATAGCCTTACTCTATTTGTAATGCTGCTTTTTATGATACCTACTACTATGGCTTTGTTATAAACAGAAGGAAAGCAAAAAAATAGTTTTTTAAAGATTTAATACCACTTGATTACTTATTGAAAATGCAGTTTGCCGGAAAAGAGTGTTTAGGGGGTACCCTTGTGGGGGGGAAGGGGGCAAGGGCACCTCAGCTGTTTGCCTGTACCCCCCCCCCACACCTTACACCACAGAAAAATCTTACACTGGACCAATCCCTCCTGCTTAATTATCGCATTACTACTATTATTACCATAAATGGTTCCGCTCGGCATTTCAGATCTTCTCAGACACACAAGTGAAACCCGCATAATGGTACCAGTGCAAGGGGCCGCTTCTGATTACATTTTGAAGGCAATCAAATCTGATGTGTCACAGTGTGTGTATGTGTACTGTGAGTGTTATGAGAACCTTCAGGGTTTAATGCACGCAATTACAAAGTTGACCACACGCCACAACACACAAATACAAACAGATGGAAATGAAAAGAACGAAGCCCCAGTGCCTGTAAGAGCACGAGGTCTGATGACGCAATTGATCTAACGAGGGGAAAGATAGAACCACCACAATCACCTGCTTTCATCCTACTTCATGGATACGCTCTCGCGACAGTCACTCAAGCTTTCACTGACCATTGTGGTGGGTGGTCCGGTATATCGACCGTTTCGACGGCCAGGAGGCATCCCAGGAAGAATAATTAGTGAAAGGAATTCTCCAGCAAAGAAAGTATCCATAATGAATCTTCCTGAACTGTCTGTGGTGAAATTATGAGGAAAAGTCGCAAATTCTATGCCTGTTTCACACCCTGATCTCTCCAAGTTGAGCCACCCGTGTTACACGGTCTTCTCTGAACAGTGAATGGTTCGTACTTAGATCAGACTCTGTCCAAGTATTACGCCCCCCCCCAATTAGGGAAAAGGGTTCAGATAAAAGCATTTCTGTTACTGGGCAAGGTTCATGGGGACGGTCGTTGGATACCGAATGTGGTAAAGAGAGAAGGGATGTCAACTAAAGATGGTGCTTTTGTCTTAATACTGTCAGACCAAGTAGGGGAGTTAGATAGGGTGGAGGGAGGGTAGATGGGCATGTTGGATAAGAATGCCCAGCCTCCCACCACTTGAACCAGCCACTGAAACATCGCAGCAGAGAGTGAATTAGCAGTGTGTCGTATACATGGTGGCCTGGCCTCACTGATAAGACTTATCAACCATGTAGCTCCGTGGATCTAATTCCGCTGATACGGCGCTTATGACACGGACGACAAAATCTAGGTGTGGCGGTTGTAGTAAAGGGAAGCAGGAATAAGAGGAGTGAGGTAGGTAATGCACGCCTCACAATGCTTTTGGCAACGATGCAGAAACTAAAATGAAAACGACTGCACAGCAATCTCGGACAGGCAACATTTGCACAAAACCGGCAAAAACAATACCTGCAAATTGTACTATGAGTAAGAAGTATGAATCCCTGTATCAAATGGGATTAATACAGAACTACGTATATTAAGTTAAAATCACCATTGTACCTAAGTGATTCTCACCTGCCCCCCCCAAAGTGGTTCAGCATGAAAAGAAAATAACACCCAACCACTGCACCAGGCATCACATTTTTTCACAAGGGACAGATGGTCCTCGATCTGATTCAACTGTCGTGAGAGGGAAGTATTGATGTTGAGATTTTCAAACACACACAAGAACACACAGAAGCCACCATGACACACACATGTAGACACAACATTTTCAAATGTAAGGGCAGGAATCTGAACGGCGTGCGTCAGTTTCTGCCCTGGATCACATTCAGAGATGAAAAAAAAAGAAAAAAATTTTCACAATCTCCACACAGGAAACCTTATCACTGTTACCCTACCACGCGACTGCAATGGCAAAATTGTAATGAAGTCTACAAAATAATAGAGATAAACAACTGGTTAATTATTGTTTCACATGGAGAAGCAAGCTGCCAATGATAGTCCATTCATGGACTAAAATGCGAAACTTGAAGTATTCAGAATAGCTCTGCATAAGAAAATCAATACAACTGGAGATAGTTTAAAGGAAGAAAAGAAAGGAGAACCGAAACAAAAGCAACAGAACAAAAGAACTATGATATATTTCATGAAGGAAAACAGAGTATAGAGAAGCACACAAATCAGTAAATATTACAGCTATTGCACCACTTTCCACTAGCACAAAAATTGTTATGCTAGAAGGTAGAGTAGACGACTTTTGTTCATGTTTTGTCTAGTGGATATTGGGCATGAAGGGACCCGTGTATCTTCAAGTCTCGGACTTCAAAACGTAAAAATAGAGACTGAGAAGACACAGAGCTCTGAACAGAAGAACTATTTGGGTAAAATTTCCCAGATTTAGTTCAATAAGCGCTTACCCTGGTGACAGTACGTCTCAGCATAAACATATTATTACCATTTTATTGAAGAAAGGACACACGAGAGATTAAAATACAATTATCTTATATATCTCATTCTGTAAAAGACAGTAGTAAATACAATCTACTTCAACACGACTACGTCACTAGGCAAAAGCTTACAGATTATAAAAGGATAAGGCATGACCTCAGGAATAGTGGAAATATTTAGCACGAGAGTGGTTGTTACTTCATGACAAAACCGAACAAAACCATGAAATTCCAATCTAAAATAACAAAGGCACTGAATTTCCTGGCGAAAACACAGAGCGCGCAGGGTTTGTTCCATATATATGAGTTGTCAATGGACAGGGCATGTCCTTGAATTTGGACGAGTCAGTAAGCTATATTGAAGTGATCCCAGCATAAGAAGCAAGGGTTACCTAGCCTCTTTTCTCCGAGCCACTAGTCGATCGTGTAACGCATAAAGAATATGCATAAAAGGAATGTGACTTCATGCTCATAGTTCTTGATAGCATTGTGAATCGCAGCATAGTGTCTTCGATCTGGATATAAAAAGCACTTTAGAGGTAATCATGCGCGGAGAGAGACGGAGAGAGTGAGAGGGTTTCGGTCATGATGAAACCCCAGATGTTTTTGCTTGTAATACTTAATTAAGGATCACAGGCAAGCTGATAGTCAACAGGAGTAAGGGCCTGTTTCAACATATGACACCATATTGAACTCGGCTAAGTATGCAATAACTGACTCAAAAAGATGTGAACGCAGAAATAACACACAATTTGAATAAGTCATATGTACATGAACTCGAAGAGAAGATGTGAAAAGCACAAAACCCCCCCTGTTCGTCATTAAAGTGAAAGAAAGTAAAAAGAATAAACAGAACCAAAACAACCATAGCAACCCGCTACCCCACACACAAATCATTAAAAACAGTGAGGGACTAGGATAAACACGCACAGTATGTGGTGTCTAATATAGAGGGAAGAGCAGAGGCTGGGCTGTAATTATGGCACAGTTACAAAAACACCCTCCACCCATACACACACCGCGTTGTCTATAGGGCACTGATTCATCACAGAAAACATAAGCTCACATTCTGAGAAGGTAGTTCCATTAATATTCCAGGGAGACTGTGTTGATTGTATTTTTAGAGATTGCTGTAATGACAAAAATGAACAATTTCCCCCCATTCCCCCCTACACCATCTCATTCAGCACACACACACACATTGCACATACAACAAACTGTGCATGAACAGGATGATGCATATACATTATGATGATTAACACACACAAAAACACCAACCTCTCATGCCTCACCACATCCATTTTTCCCCAACTTGTTCCCCATTGCTTTGTGTATGAAGATGGGGATTGGGATGCTCTAATGTGCACTGTAACCGAAATTGATTGCAACAGATGATCTCAATTTATCATCCGTGGTATATAAATCAACTACTGTTACACTGCCATTTCCCTCACAAGTTCTCTGCACCGAGATCATTAGCTGCCTCAGAATCATCTTGCCAGACACCAGTGAGTTGGAATACACGAGGCTTCCCTCCCCATCCCATGTTTCCAAATTCCATCCAGTCTACTCTGCGCTGACCATGCTGGACGTGGTGGTTAGCCGAAGTTGAAGACATCAGACAGCAGGAGGAACTGTTTCCAGAGTCCTTGGCAACGGCAGCCGTAGGTACCAGAGGGGAAATACTGCTGAAGGAGTTCTTTATTAGAGCATCTCGCACCCACACTTCGACAATGCGAGCCCAGTGACATAGGCTGCTGAAAGAGCAAGCTGATGGACATGGGCAGGTCATAGATGTTGTGGAAAGGAATCTTGAGATAGTGTGATTGGAAACAGGCGGTGGCACTCCACTGAGGACCCATCAGGACCATACACCAAGGGGAAGATGAAACCTTGCAGGATGCCAGGTGGGTTGTAAATAGTTGGTGGCCAGCCAAGCTCTGTCAGTAGCCCTATGTCTATCACGGCACCCATGAACACAACAGCATCAGAACAGATGGAAAGCGATAAAGGTCTTCATGGCGGTTCCCACTGCAGTCTTGTGGAAATCATCCTGAATGTGCAAAGCTGCTCAGCAAGAAGATGAGAAGACCCACGGAGGACATCTACGGAGAGGAAAGTATGCTTCTGTGTACTCACTAGACTGGCCACAGAACAAATTATGTTGTCGATATAGTGAGCACTCTGCATTTTCATTCGTCAGTACTGTAATCCGTCCCATGTTCAAAACCTTATGTAACCAAGTCTGTCCAGTTCGAGCAACCAGTCATTGTTCTTTGTCTCCATCACCACAATGTTTGCTTTTGGCTTTACCGCTGCTGATTCGCTGCAAACGCCAATGAAGGTGGAGGATCTTCTGCCGAAATACACGCCTGTGACAAAGGCTGCTGACGCAGGACTGTCTAGAGATTTGAAACTGGGTGCCCGAACGCTGTAGGAGTTCTTTTAAAACATCCGCAACTGCTGCCTGCGCAGGCGGGACAATACAGGACGCTGTCATCGAAATAAAAGGGTCTATTCTGTCCAATACTGGAGCCACTGGAAGAACAAAAGGGCACAACAAATGTGCGGGGGTGCCCCTCTTGTGCCAGCCCAGTGGTAGGGAGAGGAATGAAGCACTGTTGTCGAGCACAGACGAAACATGATACACAAAAAAACCTGGAAAGAGAAGTGCACAGGAGACTAGTATCTGTGTTTGAAACAAAAAAAGGTCATGTATAAACTTGCAGGAGTAAACATGGAGGGTTTGGACATAACTTGTCACGTACTCGAAGGCTGTCACAGTCCTTTGATAACATATTGAGAATAATTCCATGGCATGCTAGTAGCATTTTGGAATTGATTTGAACGACAATCGTTAAAATGTATGTCATATATATACACATCGCGTATATAGGTCTCTCTCCCTAGATGATATATAATCTATGTATATATTTACTATAGGTAGATATAGACGGGATAATATATATCAGATACCCCCTACTATATTACTGAGGGTTGGCTCAGTCCATAGTAGTGATCAGTGTGGGGGTCTTAGTTCGCTGTACAGTGGTGGGTCAATGCAGATGTTCTTTGCTGCACATTTGTACTCATGAGTCACAATGTTAGGGCCGGGTTGGACGTGTGCGATAAAGGCACATTGTGGAAAGGTATTAGAGCTCTACAGGATCACGAAAAAAAAGGCGAAAAGCGAAAAGTGTCATTTAGTTAGTGTAGAAGGTTGCTGTTGCTTGATAAACGTATAGAAACGCCTGTAATATGCAGTTATTTATCACAGACCTTCTTGTTTTTGATACTGGGTGCGAAGAAGAAACCGTATCCACAATCTTCATATTCAGTCAGAAGGATCTGGTGGCCCTAGGTGGTCAATGAAAAAACTGAGGTCACATGTCAGAATCATTACAGAGAACTAAGGAGAGCAGGTCATAATAGGGTACAGGAGGATGTTAAACCAGACAGGTACAGCGGAAGTGAATTCAGAAGAGTTTTAAACACCCTCACCAACAGTGATTCAGACGAACCTAAAAAGTCTTTATAGCCTCATAAAATTAGAACTATCTCGATGTAATGTCCAATATCTTTGAAGACATAATTTACTTATTATGGTCAGGAAATTTTGGCACATCCAGTGCATCAAAAACGAAAGACCTCATACTAATAATGAACCAAGACATTCGGGAAGGATGTGACGTAGATGAGATCCAATCTCTAACCTAACTCACTATGTTTGTGGGCCGAATAGACCAACTCCTTTGCCTGACCCCCCCTCAAGGTGCACAAAAAATGAACAATTTTCATCAAAAAGACTTCCAGAACATTCAGTCATTCCTGATATCTTTACCCCAAAGTGTCGGTATCCCTGTAATATCTATGACAAAAACTTGTAATCAAAAAAAAAAAAAAAAAAGAAAAAAAACCTAGTAATTTTTCATAATCGCAATACTTTTGCAACTTTGAAGATTTGAACGAGAGCGGCCAGTTGGCGCGAATAAGGAACCACTTCGTTGGCCATCTTGGCAAAGTCAAAAGATGCAAGGCACACTGGGAAATGCACCTTCTACTGCTTTTGACTGAAACTGGTAGCACCGACGAAAACTTCGCATTTAACAATGTTTCTTTAAAATTTTTTCCCCCGTAATATGATTTTGTTTTTCCGTCGAATTGCTCATGATTTCGATTTTTTTCCATAAATATTATGGCAAAAGATCTAAGCGTAAAACAGGTCTGCATCTCCCAGTTTAATAAAACTTTTTTCTTTTCCCCGTGGGGATACCAGGGGGTCTTTTGTAATAAATATGTTACGCCCACCTTCTGGACATTCTGTGGGTAGTAACGTCCCCTTTTCCTTTAGCTTCAGACACTCTGTCTCCTTGCTTTGCTATCTACTGTCGTCTACTGTCCTTTCTGTCTAACATATCTTTTATCTATCTATCTTTTTCCAAACCTCTTCCCACACAAATTCTGCACTCAACAGAAGTCGGAGTGAACTGGACTATACTCTCGAGTATAGTGTGAGTATCCCAACAGGGTCAAACAGAAGTTTCAGCACACTCGCCAGACTAATGGGGAACGCTGAAGAAGTATGAAGGAAGAAAGAACACTCTTCTTTAATTTGTTTAAGTTTTGCGTTACAGAGGGGACAGTGTATGTGCTTTAAGTTGTAGATAAACTCTTGGCTGGGTTTATGTTGGAGGGGTGGGGGTGGGGGGTGGGGGGGCATTTCCCCTTTTTCACTTCGAATTGCAGCTTTCGTCTGATCTTCTGTGATATTTTTTGGTGTTGCAGGTTTACCTTAAATTTATATTGACAACCTGGATAGGATTTCATTTTCTTTTATGACGGCATTTGAAGATCCATTTTATGACGTGTTGGTGATGAGATCCAGAGCCATGGTAAGATTTCATATGATCTGCTGGCACGTGGTCACAAATATACTGTAGTGATTGTGACGATGATCAATGTAACATCATGTTGTTACACAGAAACAATCAAAATACCCATCCTGCATGCTTCCCGCAGACACTCAAAATATCGAAATGGAAATGAAAAAAGTAAGAACATCTATTTGTCTCTCCAACCGTGACAAGTAAGCTAGAAAACAAAAGGTTTTTATTATGAAGACGTAACAGTTGGGGGCTTTGGGAGGTGGACTAGAGGAAAGTGTAAGGGGAACCGAGGAGGGGGGCGTGGAGTGAGGTGTCAGCTAAGTAAATCAAAGTCATTTTGGGTGGTAGAGACCAATGAGGGTTGAAAATTTTTCTTTTTGGTAATTTAGCGAAAATATAATTATACATGACTGATTAGGTGGTCAGTAAGATAGTACTAACATCATACTCACATCGCCTTGGTCATAATGCCCAAAAAGTGCCATGTAATCATCATTATCATCACTTACATTAGTGTCTATCGCTTGAACCAGCACATCAAAACATCAGCGTGGTCACAGGTGATGGCTGTGTGGCCGTGGGGTGTGTCCCTCTTGGGGCGGTCTATTGGTGGTTTGTTTGCCCTGCGTGGGGATCACACAGCAGGAAAGAGCAATGTTGTTTTTTTTCCCACCCCCCCTTTTTCACCCCCCCCCCCCCCACGACTAGGTGTTGGTTGCAGAGGGGTTTAGCGCTACAAAGCACAAAATGATTACTGTATATGAAAGAAAAAACAAACACAAGGCTACCTTAATGCAAATGAAAAATGAAGGTACAAAATAACAAAGATCTCTAACCCTCACATGAATGATCCAGCTATAGCCTAAATGTTTGAATAATACATTCCCCTCCT